>CAMPDV010003757.1:0-39876 GCA_946699065.1 Loxodes magnus
CTTAGATATGAGTTATAAAGAGTAGTTAGTTTTAAAAGTAAAGAAGAAAAGTAAGAAGAGAAGAGTAATTTTTGTTTTTAAGTTTGTCTTGAGCTTAGATATGAGTTATAAAGAGTATTTAGTTTTAAAAGTGAAGAAGAAAGTAAGAAGAGAAGAGTAATTTTAGTTTTTAAGTTTGTCTTGAGCTTAGATATGAGTTAAAAAGAGTAGTTAGTTTTAAAAGTGAAGAAGAAAAGTAAAAAAGAAGAGTTATTATTTTTTTAAGTTTGTCTTGAGCTTAGATATGAGTTATAAAGAGTAGTTAGTTTTAAAAGTGAAGAAGAAAAGTAAAGAAGAAGAGTAATTTTAGTTTTTAAGTTTGTCTTGAGCTTAGATATGAGTTATAAAGAGTAGTTAGTTTTAAAAGTGAAGAAGAAAAGTAAAGAAGAAGAGTAATTTTAGTTTTTAAGTTTGTCTTGAGCTTAGATATGAGTTATAAAGAGTAGTTAGTTTTAAAAGTAAAGAAGAAAAGTAAGAAGAGAAGAGTAATTTCAGCTTTTAAGTTTGTCTTGAGCTTAGATATGAGTTATAAAGAGTAGTTAGTTTTAAAAGTGAAGAAGAAAAGTAAGGTAGAAGAGTAATTTTAGTTTTTAAGTTTGTCTTGAGCTTAGATATGAGTTATAAAGAGTAGTTAGTTTTAATGGTGAAGAAGAAAAGTAAAGAAGAAGAGTAATTATTTTTTTAAGTTTGTCTTGAGCTTAGATATGAGTTATAAAGAGTAGTTAGTTTTAAAAGTGAAGAAGAAAAGTAAGAAGAGAAGAGTAATTTTAGTTTTTAAGTTTGTCTTGAGCTTAGATATGAGTTATAAAGAGTAGTTAGTTTTAAAAGTGAAGAAGAAAAGTAAGGTAGAAGAGTAATTATTTTTTAAGTTTGTCTTGAGCTTAGATATGAGTTATAAAGAGTAGTTAGTTTTAATGGTGAAGAAGAAAAGTAAAGAAGAAGAGTAATTTTAGTTTTTAAGTTTGTCTTGAGCTTAGATATGAGTTATAAAGAGTAGTTAGTTTTAATGGTGAAGAAGAAAAGTAAAGAAGAAGAGTAATTATTTTTTAAGTTTGTCTTGAGCTTAGATATGAGTTATAAAGAGTAGTAAGTTTTAAAAGTGAAGAAGAAAAGTAAGGTAGAAGAGTAATTATTTAGTTTTTAAGTTTGTCTTGAGCTTAGATATGAGTTATAAAGAGTAGTTAGTTTTAAAAGTGAAGAAGAAAAGTAAAGAAGAGAAGAGTAATTTTAGTTTTTAAGTTTGTCTTGAGCTTAGATATGAGTTATAAAGAGTAGTTAGTTTTAAAAGTGAAGAAGAAAAGTAAGAAGAGAAGAGTAATTTTAGTTTTTAAGTTTGTCTTGAGCTTAGATATGAGTTATAAAGAGTAGTTAGTTTTAAAAGTGAAGAAGAAAAGTAAGAAGAGAAGAGTAATTTTAGTTTTTAAGTTTGTCTTGAGCTTAGATATGAGTTATAAAGAGTAGTTAGTTTTAAAAGTGAAGAAGAAAAGTAAGGTAGAAGAGTAATTATTTTTTTAAGTTTGTCTTGAGCTTAGATATGAGTTATAAAGAGTATTTAGTTTTAAAAGTGAAGAAGAAAAGTAAGGTAGAAGAGTAATTATTTAGTTTTTAAGTTTGTCTTGAACTTAGATATGAGTTATAAAGAGTAGTTAGTTTTAAAAGTGAAGAAGAAAAGTAAAAAGAAGAGTTATTATTTTGTTTTTAAGTTTGTCTTGAACTTAGATATGAGTTATAAAGAGTAGTTAGTTTTAAAAGTGAAGAAGAAAAGTAAAGAAGAAGAGTAATTTTAGTTTTTAAGTTTGTCTTGAGCTTTGATATGAGTTATAAAGAGTAGTTAGTTTTAATGGTGAAGAAGAAAAGTAAAGAAGAAGAGTAATTTTAGTTTTTAAGTTTGTCTTGAGCTTTGATATGAGTTATAAAGAGTAGTTAGTTTTAAATGTAAAGAAGAAAGTAAGAAGAGAAGAGTAATTTTTGTTTTTAAGTTTGTCTTGAGCTTAGATATGAGTTATAAAGAGTAGTAAGTTTTAAAAGTGAAGAAGAAAAGTAAAGAAGAAGAGTAATTTTCAGCTTTTAAGTTTGTCTTGAGCTTAGATATGAGTTATAAAGAGTAGTTAGTTTTAATAGTTAAGAAGAAAAGTAAAGAAGAAGAGTAATTTTAGTTTTTAAGTTTGTCTTGAGCTTAGATATGAGTTATAAAGAGTAGTTAGTTTTAAAAGTGAAGAAGAAAAGTAAAGAAGAAGAGTAATTTTAGTTTTTAAGTTTGTCTTGAGCTTAGATATGAGTTATAAAGAGTAGTTAGTTTTAAAAGTAAAGAAGAAAAGTAAGAAGAGAAGAGTAATTTTTGTTTTAAGTTTGTCTTGAGCTTAGATATGAGTTATAAAGAGTATTTAGTTTTAAAAGTGAAGAAGAAAGTAAGAAGAGAAGAGTAATTTTAGTTTTTAAGTTTGTCTTGAGCTTAGATATGAGTTAAAAAGAGTAGTTAGTTTTAAAAGTGAAGAAGAAAAGTAAAAAAGAAGAGTTATTATTTTTTTAAGTTTGTCTTGAGCTTAGATATGAGTTATAAAGAGTAGTTAGTTTTAAAAGTGAAGAAGAAAAGTAAAGAAGAAGAGTAATTTTAGTTTTTAAGTTTGTCTTGAGCTTAGATATGAGTTATAAAGAGTAGTTAGTTTTAAAAGTGAAGAAGAAAAGTAAAGAAGAAGAGTAATTTTAGTTTTTAAGTTTGTCTTGAGCTTAGATATGAGTTATAAAGAGTAGTTAGTTTTAAAAGTAAAGAAGAAAAGTAAGAAGAGAAGAGTAATTTCAGCTTTTAAGTTTGTCTTGAGCTTAGATATGAGTTATAAAGAGTAGTTAGTTTTAAAAGTGAAGAAGAAAAGTAAGGTAGAAGAGTAATTTTAGTTTTTAAGTTTGTCTTGAGCTTAGATATGAGTTATAAAGAGTAGTTAGTTTTAATGGTGAAGAAGAAAAGTAAAGAAGAAGAGTAATTATTTTTTTAAGTTTGTCTTGAGCTTAGATATGAGTTATAAAGAGTAGTTAGTTTTAAAAGTGAAGAAGAAAAGTAAGAAGAGAAGAGTAATTTTAGTTTTTAAGTTTGTCTTGAGCTTAGATATGAGTTATAAAGAGTAGTTAGTTTTAAAAGTGAAGAAGAAAAGTAAGGTAGAAGAGTAATTATTTTTTTAAGTTTGTCTTGAGCTTAGATATGAGTTATAAAGAGTAGTTAGTTTTAATGGTGAAGAAGAAAAGTAAAGAAGAAGAGTAATTTTAGTTTTTAAGTTTGTCTTGAGCTTAGATATGAGTTATAAAGAATAGTTAGTTTTAATGGTGAAGAAGAAAAGTAAAGAAGAAGAGTAATTATTTTTTTAAGTTTGTCTTGAGCTTAGATATGAGTTATAAAGAGTAGTAAGTTTTAAAAGTGAAGAAGAAAAGTAAGGTAGAAGAGTAATTATTTAGTTTTTAAGTTTGTCTTGAGCTTAGATATGAGTTATAAAGAGTAGTTAGTTTTAAAAGTGAAGAAGAAAAGTAAAGAAGAGAAGAGTAATTTTAGTTTTTAAGTTTGTCTTGAGCTTAGATATGAGTTATAAAGAGTAGTTAGTTTTAAAAGTGAAGAAGAAAAGTAAGAAGAGAAGAGTAATTTTAGTTTTTAAGTTTGTCTTGAGCTTAGATATGAGTTATAAAGAGTAGTTAGTTTTAAAGTGAAGAAGAAAAGTAAGAAGAGAAGAGTAATTTTAGTTTTTAAGTTTGTCTTGAACTTAGATATGAGTTATAAAGAGTAGTTAGTTTTAAAAGTGAAGAAGAAAAGTAAGGTAGAAGAGTAATTATTTTTTTAAGTTTGTCTTGAGCTTAGATATGAGTTATAAAGAGTATTTAGTTTTAAAAGTGAAGAAGAAAAGTAAGGTAGAAGAGTAATTATTTAGTTTTTAAGTTTGTCTTGAACTTAGATATGAGTTATAAAGAGTAGTTAGTTTTAAAAGTGAAGAAGAAAAGTAAAAAAGAAGAGTTATTATTTTGTTTTTAAGTTTGTCTTGAACTTAGATATGAGTTATAAAGAGTAGTTAGTTTTAAAAGTGAAGAAGAAAAGTAAGGTAGAAGAGTAATTATTTTGTTTTTAAGTTTGTCTTGAGCTTAGATATGAGTTAAAAAGAGTAGTTAGTTTTAAAAGTGAAGAAGAAAAGTAAGGTAGAAGAGTTATTATTTTTTTAAGTTTGTCTTGAGCTTAGATATGAGTTATAAAGAGTAGTTAGTTTTAAAAGTGAAGAAGAAAAGTAAGGTAGAAGAGTTATTATTTTGTTTTTAAGTTTGTCTTGAGCTTAGATATGAGTTAAAAAGAGTAGTTAGTTTTAAAAGTGAAGAAGAAAAGTAAGGTAGAAGAGTAATTATTTTTTTAAGTTTGTCTTAAGCTTAGATATGAGTTATAAAGAGTAGTTAGTTTTAAAAGTGAAGAAGAAAAGTAAGGTAGAAGAGTAATTATTTTGTTTTTAAGTTTGTCTTGAGCTTAGATATGAGTTATAAAGAGTATTTAGTTTTAAAAGTGAAGAAGAAAAGTAAGGTAGAAGAGTAATTATTTTGTTTTTAAGTTTGTCTTAAGCTTAGATATGAGTTATAAAGAGTAGTTAGTTTTAAAAGTGAAGAAGAAAAGTAAAAAAGAAGAGTTATTTTTGTTTTTAAGTTTGTCTTGAGCTTAGATATGAGTTATAAAGAGTAATTAGTTTTAAAAGTGAAGAAGAAAAGTAAGGTAGAAGAGTAATTATTTTGTTTTTAAGTTTGTCTTGAGCTTAGATATGAGTTAAAAAGAGTAGTAAGTTTCAAAAGTGAAGAAGAAAAGTAAAAAAGAAGAGTTATTATTTTTTTAAGTTTGTCTTGAGCTTAGATATGAGTTATAAAGAGTAGTTAGTTTTAAAAGTGAAGAAAAAAAGTAAAGAAGAAGAGTAATTATTTTGTTTTTAAGTTTGTCTTGAGCTTAGATATGAGTTATAAAGAGTAGTTAGTTTTAAAAGTGAAGAAGAAAAGTAAAAAAGAAGAGTTATTATTTTGTTTTTAAGTTTGTCTTGAGCTTAGATATGAGTTATAAAGAGTATTTAGTTTTAAAAGTGAAGAAGAAAAGTAAAGAAGAAGAGTTATTATTTTTTTAAGTTTGTCTTAAGCTTAGATATGAGTTATAAAGAGTATTTAGTTTTAAAAGTGAAGAAGAAAAGTAAGGTAGAAGAGTAATTTTAGTTTTTAAGTTTGTCTTGAGCTTAGATATGAGTTATAAAGAGTAGTTAGTTTTAAAAGTGAAGAAGAAAAGTAAGGTAGAAGAGTAATTATTTTGTTTTTAAGTTTGTCTTGAGCTTAGATATGAGTTATAAAGAGTAGTTAGTTTTAAAAGTGAAGAAGAAAAGTAAGGTAGAAGAGTTATTATTTTGTTTTTAAGTTTGTCTTAAGCTTAGATATGAGTTATAAAGAGTAGTTAGTTTTAAAAGTGAAGAAGAAAAGTAAGGTAGAAGAGTAATTTTAGTTTTTAAGTTTGTCTTAAGCTTAGATGAGAGTTATAAAGAGTATTTAGTTTTAAAAGTGAAGAAGAAAAGTAAGGTAGAAGAGTAATTATTTTGTTTTTAAGTTTGTCTTAAGCTTAGATATGAGTTATAAAGAGTATTTAGTTTTAAAAGTGAAGAAGAAAAGTAAGGTAGAAGAGTAATTATTTTTTTAAGTTTGTCTTGAGCTTAGATATGAGTTATAAAGAGTAGTTAGTTTTAAAAGTGAAGAAGAAAAGTAAAGAAGAAGAGTTATTATTTTTTTAAGTTTGTCTTGAGCTTAGATATGAGTTATAAAGAGTAGTTAGTTTTAAAAGTGAAGAAGAAAAGTAAAGAAGAAGAGTTATTATTTTTTTAAGTTTGTCTTAAGCTTAGATATGAGTTATAAAGAGTAGTTAGTTTTAAAAGTGAAGAAGAAAAGTAAGGTAGAAGAGTAATTATTTTGTTTTTAAGTTTGTCTTGAGCTTAGATATGAGTTAAAAAGAGTATTTAGTTTTAAAAGTGAAGAAGAAAGTAAGAAGAGAAGAGTAATTTTAGTTTTTAAGTTTGTCTTGAGCTTAGATATGAGTTATAAAGAGTAGTTAGTTTTAAAAGTGAAGAAGAAAAGTAAGGTAGAAGAGTAATTATTTTGTTTTTAAGTTTGTCTTGAGCTTAGATGAGAGTTATAAAGAGTATTTAGTTTTAAAAGTGAAGAAGAAAAGTAAGGTAGAAGAGTAATTATTTTGTTTTTAAGTTTGTCTTAAGCTTAGATATGAGTTATAAAGAGTATTTAGTTTTAAAAGTGAAGAAGAAAAGTAAGGTAGAAGAGTAATTATTTTTTTAAGTTTGTCTTGAGCTTAGATATGAGTTATAAAGAGTATTTAGTTTTAAAAGTGAAGAAGAAAAGTAAGGTAGAAGAGTAATTATTTAGTTTTTAAGTTTGTCTTGAGCTTAGATATGAGTTATAAAGAGTAGTTAGTTTTAAAAGTGAAGAAGAAAAGTAAGGTAGAAGAGTTATTATTTTGTTTTTAAGTTTGTCTTGAGCTTAGATATGAGTTAAAAAGAGTAGTAAGTTTTAAAAGTGAAGAAGAAAAGTAAAGAAGAAGAGTTATTATTTTTTTAAGTTTGTCTTGAGCTTAGATATGAGTTAAAAAGAGTAGTAAGTTTTAAAAGTGAAGAAGAAAAGTAAGGTAGAAGAGTAATTATTTTTTTAAGTTTGTCTTGAGCTTAGATATGAGTTATAAAGAGTATTTAGTTTTAAAAGTGAAGAAGAAAAGTAAGGTAGAAGAGTAATTATTTAGTTTTTAAGTTTGTCTTAAGCTTAGATATGAGTTATAAAGAGTAGTAAGTTTTAAAAGTGAAGAAGAAAAGTAAGGTAGAAGAGTAATTTTAGTTTTTAAGTTTGTCTTGAGCTTAGATATGAGTTATAAAGAGTAGTTAGTTTTAAAAGTGAAGAAGAAAAGTAAGGTAGAAGAGTAATTATTTTGTTTTTAAGTTTGTCTTAAGCTTAGATGAGAGTTATAAAGAGTATTTAGTTTTAAAAGTGAAGAAGAAAAGTAAGGTAGAAGAGTAATTATTTTGTTTTTAAGTTTGTCTTAAGCTTAGATATGAGTTATAAAGAGTATTTAGTTTTAAAAGTGAAGAAGAAAAGTAAAGAAGAAGAGTTATTATTTTTTTAAGTTTGTCTTGAACTTAGATATGAGTTATAAAGAGTAGTTAGTTTTAAAAGTGAAGAAGAAAAGTAAGGTAGAAGAGTTATTATTTTTTTAAGTTTGTCTTGAGCTTAGATGAGAGTTATAAAGAGTAGTAAGTTTTAAAAGTGAAGAAGAAAAGTAAAGAAGAAGAGTAATTTTAGTTTTTAAGTTTGTCTTGAGCTTAGATATGAGTTATAAAGAGTAGTTAGTTTTAAAAGTGAAGAAGAAAAGTAAAGAAGAAGAGTTATTATTTTTTTAAGTTTGTCTTAAGCTTAGATATGAGTTATAAAGAGTAGTTAGTTTTAAAAGTGAAGAAGAAAAGTAAGGTAGAAGAGTAATTATTTTGTTTTTAAGTTTGTCTTGAGCTTAGATATGAGTTAAAAAGAGTATTTAGTTTTAAAAGTGAAGAAGAAAGTAAGAAGAGAAGAGTAATTTTAGTTTTTAAGTTTGTCTTGAGCTTAGATATGAGTTATAAAGAGTAGTTAGTTTTAAAAGTGAAGAAGAAAAGTAAGGTAGAAGAGTAATTATTTTGTTTTTAAGTTTGTCTTAAGCTTAGATGAGAGTTATAAAGAGTATTTAGTTTTAAAAGTGAAGAAGAAAAGTAAGGTAGAAGAGTAATTATTTTGTTTTTAAGTTTGTCTTAAGCTTAGATATGAGTTATAAAGAGTATTTAGTTTTAAAAGTGAAGAAGAAAAGTAAAGAAGAAGAGTTATTATTTTTTTAAGTTTGTCTTGAACTTAGATATGAGTTATAAAGAGTAGTTAGTTTTAAAAGTGAAGAAGAAAAGTAAGGTAGAAGAGTTATTATTTTTTTAAGTTTGTCTTGAGCTTAGATGAGAGTTATAAAGAGTAGTAAGTTTTAAAAGTGAAGAAGAAAAGTAAAGAAGAAGAGTAATTTTTGTTTTTAAGTTTGTCTTGAGCTTAGATATGAGTTATAAAGAGTATTTAGTTTTAAAAGTGAAGAAGAAAAGTAAGGTAGAAGAGTAATTTTAGTTTTTAAGTTTGTCTTGAGCTTAGATATGAGTTATAAAGAGTAGTAAGTTTTAAAAGTGAAGAAGAAAAGTAAGGTAGAAGAGTAATTATTTTGTTTTTAAGTTTGTCTTAAGCTTAGATATGAGTTATAAAGAGTAGTAAGTTTTAAAAGTGAAGAAGAAAAGTAAAGAAGAAGAGTAATTTTTGTTTTTAAGTTTGTCTTGAGCTTAGATATGAGTTATAAAGAGTATTTAGTTTTAAAAGTGAAGAAGAAAGTAAGAAGAGAATAGTAATTTTAGTTTTTAAGTTTGTCTTGAGCTTAGATATGAGTTATAAAGAGTAGTTAGTTTTAAAAGTGAAGAAGAAAAGTAAAAAAGAAGAGTTATTATTTTGTTTTTAAGTTTGTCTTGAGCTTAGATATGAGTTATAAAGAGTAGTAAGATTTAAAAGTGAAGAAGAAAAGTAAGGTAGAAGAGTAATTATTTTTTTAAGTTTGTCTTGAGCTTAGATATGAGTTATAAAGAGTATTTAGTTTTAAAAGTGAAGAAGAAAAGTAAGGTAGAAGAGTAATTATTTAGTTTTTAAGTTTGTCTTGAGCTTAGATATGAGTTATAAAGAGTAGTTAGTTTTAAAAGTGAAGAAGAAAAGTAAAAAAAAAGAGTTATTATTTTGTTTTTAAGTTTGTCTTGAACTTAGATATGAGTTATAAAGAGTAGTTAGTTTTAAAAGTGAAGAAGAAAAGTAAGGTAGAGGAGTAATTATTTTGTTTTTAAGTTTGTCTTGAGCTTAGATATGAGTTATAAAGAGTATTTAGTTTTAAAAGTGAAGAAGAAAAGTAAAAAAGAAGAGTTATTATTTTGTTTTTAAGTTTGTCTTGAGCTTAGATATGAGTTATAAAGAGTAGTTAGTTTTAAAAGTGAAGAAGAAAAGTAAGGTAGAAGAGTAATTATTTTGTTTTTAAGTTTGTCTTAAGCTTAGATGAGAGTTATAAAGAGTAGTTAGTTTTAAAAGTGAAGAAGAAAAGTAAGGTAGAAGAGTTATTATTTTTTTAAGTTTGTCTTGAGCTTAGATATGAGTTATAAAGAGTATTTAGTTTTAAAAGTGAAGAAGAAAAGTAAGGTAGAAGAGTAATTATTTTGTTTTTAAGTTTGTCTTGAGCTTAGATATGAGTTATAAAGAGTAGTTAGTTTTAAAAGTGAAGAAGAAAAGTAAAGAAGAAGAGTAATTTTAGTTTTTAAGTTTGTCTTAAGCTTAGATATGAGTTAAAAAGAGTATTTAGTTTTAAAAGTGAAGAAGAAAAGTAAGGTAGAAGAGTAATTATTTTGTTTTTAAGTTTGTCTTGAGCTTAGATATGAGTTAAAAAGAGTAGTAAGTTTTAAAAGTGAAGAAGAAAAGTAAGGTAGAAGAGTAATTATTTTGTTTTTAAGTTTGTCTTAAGCTTAGATGAGAGTTATAAAGAGTATTTAGTTTTAAAAGTGAAGAAGAAAAGTAAGGTAGAAGAGTAATTATTTTGTTTTTAAGTTTGTCTTAAGCTTAGATGAGAGTTATAAAGAGTATTTAGTTTTAAAAGTGAAGAAGAAAAGTAAGGTAGAAGAGTAATTATTTTGTTTTTAAGTTTGTCTTAAGCTTAGATGAGAGTTATAAAGAGTATTTAGTTTTAAAAGTGAAGAAGAAAAGTAAGGTAGAAGAGTAATTATTTAGTTTTTAAGTTTGTCTTGAGCTTAGATATGAGTTATAAAGAGTAGTTAGTTTTAAAAGTGAAGAAGAAAAGTAAAGAAGAAGAGTAATTTTTGTTTTTAAGTTTGTCTTGAGCTTAGATATGAGTTATAAAGAGTATTTAGTTTTAAAAGTGAAGAAGAAAGTAAGAAGAGAAGAGTAATTTTAGTTTTTAAGTTTGTCTTGAGCTTAGATATGAGTTAAAAAGAGTAGTTAGTTTTAAAAGTGAAGAAGAAAAGTAAAAAAGAAGAGTTATTATTTTGTTTTTAAGTTTGTCTTGAGCTTAGATATGAGTTATAAAGAGTAGTAAGATTTAAAAGTGAAGAAGAAAAGTAAGGTAGAAGAGTAATTATTTTGTTTTTAAGTTTGTCTTGAGCTTAGATATGAGTTATAAAGAGTATTTAGTTTTAAAAGTGAAGAAGAAAAGTAAGGTAGAAGAGTAATTATTTAGTTTTTAAGTTTGTCTTGAGCTTAGATATGAGTTATAAAGAGTAGTTAGTTTTAAAAGTGAAGAAGAAAAGTAAAAAAGAAGAGTTATTATTTTGTTTTTAAGTTTGTCTTGAACTTAGATATGAGTTATAAAGAGTAGTTAGTTTTAAAAGTGAAGAAGAAAAGTAAGGTAGAGGAGTAATTATTTTGTTTTTAAGTTTGTCTTAAGCTTAGATATGAGTTATAAAGAGTAGTAAGTTTTAAAAGTGAAGAAGAAAAGTAAGGTAGAAGAGTAATTTTAGTTTTTAAGTTTGTCTTGAGCTTAGATATGAGTTATAAAGAGTAGTTAGTTTTAAAATTGAAGAAGAAAAGTAAGGTAGAAGAGTAATTATTTTGTTTTTAAGTTTGTCTTGAGCTTAGATATGAGTTAAAAAGAGTAGTAAGTTTTAAAAGTGAAGAAGAAAAGTAAGGTAGAAGAGTAATTATTTTGTTTTTAAGTTTGTCTTGAACTTAGATGAGAGTTATAAAGAGTAGTAAGATTTAAAAGTGAAGAAGAAAAGTAAGGTAGAAGAGTAATTATTGTTTTTAAGATTGTCTTGAGCTTAGATATGAGTTATAAAGAGTAGTAAGTTTTAATGGTGAAGAAGAAAAGTAAAGAAGAAGAGTAATTTTAGTTTTTAAGTTTGTCTTGAGCTTAGATATGAGTTATAAAGAGTAGTTAGTTTTAAAAGTGAAGAAGAAAAGTAAGAAGAGAAGAGTAATTTTAGTTTTTAAGTTTGTCTTGAGCTTAGATATGAGTTATAAAGAGTAGTTAGTTTTAAAAGTGAAGAAGAAAAGTAAAAAAGAAGAGTAATTTTTGTTTTTAAGTTTGTCTTGAACTTAGATATGAGTTATAAAGAGTATTAAGTTTTAAAAGTGAAGAAGAAAAGTAAGGTAGAAGAGTAATTATTTTGTTTTTAAGTTTGTCTTAAGCTTAGATGAGAGTTATAAAGAGTAGTAAGTTTTAAAAGTGAAGAAGAAAAGTAAAGAAGAGTAATTATTTTGTTTTTAAGTTTGTCTTGAGCTTAGATATGAGTTATAAAGAGTATTTAGTTTTAAAAGTGAAGAAGAAAAGTAAGGTAGAAGAGTAATTATTTAGTTTTTAAGTTTGTCTTGAGCTTAGATATGAGTTATAAAGAGTAGTTAGTTTTAAAAGTGAAGAAGAAAAGTAAAAAAGAAGAGTTATTATTTTGTTTTTAAGTTTGTCTTGAACTTAGATATGAGTTATAAAGAGTAGTTAGTTTTAAAAGTGAAGAAGAAAAGTAAGGTAGAGGAGTAATTTTAGTTTTTAAGTTTGTCTTGAGCTTAGATATGAGTTATAAAGAGTAGTAAGTTTTAAAAGTGAAGAAGAAAAGTAAGAAAAGAAGAGTAATTTTAGTTTTTAAGTTTGTCTTGAGCTTAGATATGAGTTATAAAGAGTAGTTAGTTTTAAAATTGAAGAAGAAAAGTAAGGTAGAAGAGTAATTATTTTGTTTTTAAGTTTGTCTTGAGCTTAGATATGAGTTAAAAAGAGTAGTAAGTTTTAAAAGTGAAGAAGAAAAGTAAGGTAGAAGAGTAATTATTTTGTTTTTAAGTTTGTCTTGAACTTAGATGAGAGTTATAAAGAGTAGTAAGATTTAAAAGTGAAGAAGAAAAGTAAGGTAGAAGAGTAATTTTTGTTTTTAAGATTGTCTTGAGCTTAGATATGAGTTATAAAGAGTAGTAAGTTTTAATGGTGAAGAAGAAAAGTAAAGAAGAAGAGTAATTTTAGTTTTTAAGTTTGTCTTGAGCTTAGATATGAGTTATAAAGAGTAGTTAGTTTTAAAAGTGAAGAAGAAAAGTAAGAAGAGAAGAGTAATTTTAGTTTTTAAATTTGTCTTGAGCTTAGATATGAGTTATAAAGAGTATTTAGTTTTAAAAGTGAAGAAGAAAAGTAAAAAAGAAGAGTAATTTTTGTTTTTAAGTTTGTCTTGAACTTAGATATGAGTTATAAAGAGTATTAAGTTTTAAAAGTGAAGAAGAAAAGTAAGGTAGAAGAGTAATTATTTTGTTTTTAAGTTTGTCTTAAGCTTAGATGAGAGTTATAAAGAGTAGTAAGTTTTAAAAGTGAAGAAGAAAAGTAAGGTAGAAGAGTAATTATTTTGTTTTTAAGTTTGTCTTGAGCTTAGATATGAGTTATAAAGAGTAGTTAGTTTTAAAAGTGAAGAAGAAAAGTAAAAAAGAAGAGTAATTATTTTGTTTTTAAGTTTGTCTTGAGCTTAGATATGAGTTAAAAAGAGTAGTAAGTTTTAAAAGTGAAGAAGAAAAGTAAGGTAGAAGAGTAATTATTTTGTTTTTAAGTTTGTCTTGAACTTAGATATGAGTTAAAAAGAGTAGTTAGTTTTAAAAGTGAAGAAGAAAAGTAAGGTAGAAGAGTTATTATTTTGTTTTTAAGTTTGTCTTGAGCTTAGATATGAGTTATAAAGAGTAGTTAGTTTTAAAAGTGAAGAAGAAAAGTAAGGTAGAAGAGTAATTATTTTGTTTTTAAGTTTGTCTTAAGCTTAGATGAGAGTTATAAAGAGTATTTAGTTTTAAAAGTGAAGAAGAAAAGTAAGGTAGAAGAGTAATTATTTTGTTTTTAAGTTTGTCTTGAAATTAGATATGAGTTATAAAGAGTAGTTAGTTTTAATAGTGAAGAAGAAAAGTAAGGTAGAAGAGTAATTATTTTGTTTTTAAGTTTGTCTTAAGCTTAGATGAGAGTTATAAAGAGTAGTTAGTTTTAAAAGTGAAGAAGAAAAGTAAAGAAGAAGAGTTATTATTTTTTTAAGTTTGTCTTGAACTTAGATGAGAGTTATAAAGAGTAGTAAGTTTTAAAAGTGAAGAAGAATAGTAAAGAAGAAGAGTAATTTTAGTTTTTAAGTTTGTCTTGAGCTTAGATATGAGTTATAAAGAGTAGTTAGTTTTAAAAGTGAAGAAGAAAAGTAAGGTAGAAGAGTAATTATTTTGTTTTTAAGTTTGTCTTGAGCTTAGATATGAGTTAAAAAGAGTAGTAAGTTTTAAAAGTGAAGAAGAAAAGTAAGAAGAGAATAGTAATTTTAGTTTTTAAGTTTGTCTTGAGCTTAGATATGAGTTATAAAGAGTAGTTAGTTTTAAAAGTGAAGAAGAAAAGTAAAAAAGAAGAGTTATTATTTTTTTAAGTTTGTCTTGAACTTAGATATGAGTTATAAAGAGTAGTTAGTTTTAAAAGTGAAGAAGAAAAGTAAGGTAGAAGAGTAATTATTTTTTTAAGTTTGTCTTGAGCTTAGATATGAGTTATAAAGAGTATTTAGTTTTAAAAGTGAAGAAGAAAAGTAAGGTAGAAGAGTAATTATTTAGTTTTTAAGTTTGTCTTGAGCTTAGATATGAGTTATAAAGAGTATTTAGTTTTAAAAGTGAAGAAGAAAAGTAAAAAAGAAGAGTTATTATTTTGTTTTTAAGTTTGTCTTGAACTTAGATATGAGTTATAAAGAGTAGTTAGTTTTAAAAGTGAAGAAGAAAAGTAAGGTAGAGGAGTAATTATTTTGTTTTTAAGTTTGTCTTGAGCTTAGATATGAGTTATAAAGAGTAGTTAGTTTTAAAAGTGAAGAAGAAAAGTAAGGTAGAAGAGTTATTATTTTGTTTTTAAGTTTGTCTTGAGCTTAGATATGAGTTATAAAGAGTAGTTAGTTTTAAAAGTGAAGAAGAAAAGTAAGGTAGAAGAGTAATTATTTTGTTTTTAAGTTTGTCTTAAGCTTAGATGAGAGTTATAAAGAGTATTTAGTTTTAAAAGTGAAGAAGAAAAGTAAGGTAGAAGAGTAATTATTTTGTTTTTAAGTTTGTCTTGAAATTAGATATGAGTTATAAAGAGTAGTTAGTTTTAATAGTGAAGAAGAAAAGTAAGGTAGAAGAGTAATTATTTTGTTTTTAAGTTTGTCTTAAGCTTAGATGAGAGTTATAAAGAGTAGTTAGTTTTAAAAGTGAAGAAGAAAAGTAAAGAAGAAGAGTTATTATTTTTTTAAGTTTGTCTTGAACTTAGATGAGAGTTATAAAGAGTAGTAAGTTTTAAAAGTGAAGAAGAATAGTAAAGAAGAAGAGTAATTTTAGTTTTTAAGTTTGTCTTGAGCTTAGATATGAGTTATAAAGAGTAGTTAGTTTTAAAAGTGAAGAAGAAAAGTAAGGTAGAAGAGTAATTATTTTGTTTTTAAGTTTGTCTTGAGCTTAGATATGAGTTAAAAAGAGTAGTAAGTTTTAAAAGTGAAGAAGAAAAGTAAGGTAGAAGAGTTATTTTTGTTTTTAAGTTTGTCTTGAGCTTAGATATGAGTTAAAAAGAGTAGTAAGTTTTAAAAGTGAAGAAGAAAAGTAAGGTAGAAGAGTAATTATTTTGTTTTTAAGTTTGTCTTGAACTTAGATATGAGTTATAAAGAGTAGTTAGTTTTAAAAGTGAAGAAGAAAAGTAAAGTAGAAGAGTAATTATTTTGTTTTTAAGTTTGTCTTGAGCTTAGATATGAGTTATAAAGAGTATTTAGTTTTAAAAGTGAAGAAGAAAAGTAAAGAAGAAGAGTTATTTTTGTTTTTAAGTTTGTCTTGAACTTAGATATGAGTTATAAAGAGTATTAAGTTTTAAAAGTGAAGAAGAAAAGTAAGGTAGAAGAGTTATTTTTGTTTTTAAGTTTGTCTTGAGCTTAGATATGAGTTATAAAGAGTAGTAAGTTTTAAAAGTGAAGAAGAAAAGTAAGGTAGAGGAGTAATTATTTTGTTTTTAAGTTTGTCTTAAGCTTAGATATGAGTTATAAAGAGTAGTAAGTTTTAAAAGTGAAGAAGAAAAGTAAGGTAGAAGAGTAATTATTTTGTTTTTAAGTTTGTCTTGAGCTTAGATATGAGTTAAAAAGAGTAGTAAGTTTTAAAAGTGAAGAAGAAAAGTAAGGTAGAAGAGTAATTATTTTGTTTTTAAGTTTGTCTTGAGCTTAGATATTAGTTATAAAGAGTAGTTAGTTTTAAAAGTGAAGAAGAAAAGTAAAGTAGAAGAGTAATTATTTTGTTTTTAAGTTTGTCTTGAGCTTAGATATGAGTTAAAAAGAGTAGTAAGTTTTAAAAGTGAAGAAGAAAAGTAAGGTAGAAGAGTAATTTTTGTTTTTAAGTTTGTCTTGAACTTAGATATGAGTTATAAATAGTATTAAGTTTTAAAAGTGAAGAAGAAAAGTAAGGTAGAAGAGTAATTATTTTGTTTTTAAGTTTGTCTTGAGCTTAGATATGAGTTATAAAGAGTAGTTAGTTTTAAAAGTGAAGAAGAAAAGTAAGGTAAAAGAGTAATTATTTTGTTTTTAAGTTTGTCTTGAGCTTAGATATGAGTTATAAAGAGTAGTAAGTTTTAAAAGTGAAGAAGAAAAGTAAGGTAGAAGAGTAATTATTTTGTTTTTAAGTTTGTCTTGAGCTTAGATATGAGTTATAAAGAGTATTTAGTTTTAAAAGTGAAGAAGAAAAGTAAGGTAGAAGAGTTATTTTTGTTTTTAAGTTTGTCTTGAGCTTAGATATGAGTTATAAAGAGTAGTAAGTTTTAAAAGTGAAGAAGAAAAGTAAGGTAGAAGAGTAATTATTTTGTTTTTAAGTTTGTCTTGAGCTTAGATATGAGTTAAAAAGAGTAGTAAGTTTTAAAAGTGAAGAAGAAAAGTAAGGTAGAAGAGTAATTATTTTGTTTTTAAGTTTGTCTTGAGCTTAGATATGAGTTATAAAGAGTATTTAGTTTTAAAAGTGAAGAAGAAAAGTAAAAAAGAAGAGTTATTATTTTGTTTTTAAGTTTGTCTTGAGCTTAGATATGAGTTAAAAAGAGTAGTAAGTTTTAAAAGTGAAGAAGAAAAGTAAAAAAGAAGAGTTATTATTTTGTTTTTAAGTTTGTCTTGAGCTTAGATATGAGTTATAAAGAGTAGTAAGTTTTAAAAGTGAAGAAGAAAAGTAAAAAAGAAGAGTTATTATTTTTTTAAGTTTGTCTTGAGCTTAGATATGAGTTATAAAGAGTAGTTAGTTTTAAAAGTGAAGAAGAAAAGTAAGGTAGAAGAGTAATTTTTGTTTTTAAGTTTGTCTTGAGCTTAGATATGAGTTATAAAGAGTAGTTAGTTTTAAAAGTGAAGAAGAAAAGTAAGGTAGAAGAGTAATTTTTGTTTTTAAGTTTGTCTTGAACTTAGATATGAGTTATAAATAGTATTAAGTTTTAAAAGTGAAGAAGAAAAGTAAGGTAGAAGAGTAATTATTTTGTTTTTAAGTTTGTCTTGAGCTTAGATATGAGTTAAAAAGAGTAGTAAGTTTTAAAAGTGAAGAAGAAAAGTAAGGTAGAAGAGTAATTATTTTGTTTTTAAGTTTGTCTTGAGCTTAGATATGAGTTATAAAGAGTAGTTAGTTTTAAAAGTGAAGAAGAAAAGTAAGGTAGAAGAGTAATTTTTGTTTTTAAGTTTGTCTTGAGCTTAGATATGAGTTATAAAGAGTAGTTAGTTTTAAAAGTGAAGAAGAAAAGTAAGGTAGAAGAGTAATTTTTGTTTTTAAGTTTGTCTTGAACTTAGATATGAGTTATAAATAGTATTAAGTTTTAAAAGTGAAGAAGAAAAGTAAGGTAGAAGAGTAATTATTTTGTTTTTAAGTTTGTCTTGAGCTTAGATATGAGTTAAAAAGAGTAGTAAGTTTTAAAAGTGAAGAAGAAAAGTAAGGTAGAAGAGTAATTATTTTGTTTTTAAGTTTGTCTTGAGCTTAGATATGAGTTATAAAGAGTAGTTAGTTTTAAAAGTGAAGAAGAAAAGTAAAAAAGAAGAGTTATTATTTTGTTTTTAAGTTTGTCTTGAGCTTAGATATGAGTTATAAAGAGTATTTAGTTTTAAAAGTGAAGAAGAAAAGTAAGGTAGAAGAGTAATTATTTTGTTTTTAAGTTTGTCTTGAGCTTAGATATGAGTTAAAAAGAGTAGTAAGTTTTAAAAGTGAAGAAGAAAAGTAAAAAAGAAGTGTAATTATTTTGTTTTTAAGTTTGTCTTGAGCTTAGATATGAGTTAAAAAGAGTAGTAAGTTTTAAAAGTGAAGAAGAAAAGTAAGGTAGAAGAGTAATTATTTTGTTTTTAAGTTTGTCTTAAGCTTAGATATGAGTTATAAAGAGTAGTTAGTTTTAAAAGTGAAGAAGAAAAGTAAGGTAGAAGAGTAATTATTTTGTTTTTAAGTTTGTCTTGAGCTTAGATATGAGTTAAAAAGAGTAGTAAGTTTTAAAAGTGAAGAAGAAAAGTAAGGTAGAAGAGTTATTTTTGTTTTTAAGTTTGTCTTGAGCTTAGATATGAGTTATAAAGAGTAGTAAGTTTTAAAAGTGAAGAAGAAAAGTAAGGTAGAAGAGTAATTATTTTGTTTTTAAGTTTGTCTTGAGCTTAGATATGAGTTATAAAGAGTAGTTAGTTTTAAAAGTGAAGAAGAAAAGTAAAGAAGAAGAGTTATTTTTGTTTTTAAGTTTGTCTTGAGCTTAGATATGAGTTATAAAGAGTAGTTAGTTTTAAAAGTGAAGAAGAAAAGTAAGGTAGAAGAGTTATTTTTGTTTTTAAGTTTGTCTTGAGCTTAGATATGAGTTATAAAGAGTATTAAGTTTTAAAAGTGAAGAAGAAAAGTAAGGTAGAAGAGTAATTATTTTGTTTTTAAGTTTGTCTTGAGCTTAGATATGAGTTAAAAAGAGTAGTAAGTTTTAAAAGTGAAGAAGAAAAGTAAAAAAGAAGAGTTATTATTTTGTTTTTAAGTTTGTCTTGAGCTTAGATATGAGTTAAAAAGAGTAGTAAGTTTTAAAAGTGAAGAAGAAAAGTAAAAAAGAAGAGTTATTATTTTGTTTTTAAGTTTGTCTTGAGCTTAGATATGAGTTATAAAGAGTAGTAAGTTTTAAAAGTGAAGAAGAAAAGTAAAAAAGAAGAGTTATTATTTTTTTAAGTTTGTCTTGAGCTTAGATATGAGTTATAAAGAGTAGTTAGTTTTAAAAGTGAAGAAGAAAAGTAAGGTAGAAGAGTAATTATTTTGTTTTTAAGTTTGTCTTGAGCTTAGATATGAGTTATAAAGAGTAGTTAGTTTTAAAAGTGAAGAAGAAAAGTAAGGTAGAAGAGTAATTTTTGTTTTTAAGTTTGTCTTGAACTTAGATATGAGTTATAAATAGTATTAAGTTTTAAAAGTGAAGAAGAAAAGTAAGGTAGAAGAGTAATTATTTTGTTTTTAAGTTTGTCTTGAGCTTAGATATGAGTTAAAAAGAGTAGTAAGTTTTAAAAGTGAAGAAGAAAAGTAAGGTAGAAGAGTAATTATTTTGTTTTTAAGTTTGTCTTGAGCTTAGATATGAGTTATAAAGAGTAGTTAGTTTTAAAAGTGAAGAAGAAAAGTAAAGTAGAAGAGTAATTATTTTGTTTTTAAGTTTGTCTTGAGCTTAGATATTAGTTATAAAGAGTAGTTAGTTTTAAAAGTGAAGAAGAAAAGTAAGGTAGAAGAGTAATTATTTTGTTTTTAAGTTTGTCTTGAGCTTAGATATGAGTTAAAAAGAATAGTAAGTTTTAAAAGTGAAGAAGAAAAGTAAAAAAGAAGAGTTATTATTTTGTTTTTAAGTTTGTCTTGAGCTTAGATATGAGTTATAAAGAGTAGTAAGTTTTAAAAGTGAAGAAGAAAAGTAAAAAAGAAAAGTTATTATTTTTTTAAGTTTGTCTTGAGCTTAGATATGAGTTATAAAGAGTAGTTAGTTTTAAAAGTGAAGAAGAAAAGTAAGGTAGAAGAGTAATTTTTGTTTTTAAGTTTGTCTTGAGCTTAGATATGAGTTATAAAGAGTAGTTAGTTTTAAAAGTGAAGAAGAAAAGTAAGGTAGAAGAGTAATTTTTGTTTTAAGTTTGTCTTGAACTTAGATATGAGTTATAAAGAGTAGTAAGTTTTAAAAGTGAAGAAGAAAAGTAAGGTAGAAGAGTAATTATTTTGTTTTTAAGTTTGTCTTGAGCTTAGATATGAGTTAAAAAGAGTAGTAAGTTTTAAAAGTGAAGAAGAAAAGTAAGGTAGAAGAGTAATTATTTTGTTTTTAAGTTTGTCTTGAACTTAGATATGAGTTATAAAGAGTATTAAGTTTTAAAAGTGAAGAAGAAAAGTAAGGTAGAAGAGTAATTATTTTTGTTTTTAAGTTTGTCTTGAGCTTAGATATGAGTTAAAAAGAGTAGTAAGTTTTAAAAGTGAAGAAGAAAAGTAAAAAAGAAGAGTTATTATTTTGTTTTTAAGTTTGTCTTGAGCTTAGATATGAGTTATAAAGAGTAGTAAGTTTTAAAAGTGAAGAAGAAAAGTAAAAAAGAAGAGTTATTATTTTTTTTAAGTTTGTCTTGAGCTTAGATATGAGTTATAAAGAGTATTTAGTTTTAAAAGTGAAGAAGAAAAGTAAGGTAGAAGAGTAATTATTTTGTTTTTAAGTTTGTCTTAAGCTTAGATGAGAGTTATAAAGAGTATTTAGTTTTAAAAGTGAAGAAGAAAAGTAAGGTAGAAGAGTAATTATTTTGTTTTTAAGTTTGTCTTAAGCTTAGATGAGAGTTATAAAGAGTATTTAGTTTTAAAAGTGAAGAAGAAAAGTAAAAAAGAAGAGTAATTATTTTGTTTTTAAGTTTGTCTTAAGCTTAGATGAGAGTTATAAAGAGTATTTAGTTTTAAAAGTGAAGAAGAAAAGTAAGGTAGAAGAGTAATTATTTTTTTAAGTTTGTCTTGAACTTAGATATGAGTTATAAAGAGTAGTAAGTTTTAAAAGTGAAGAAGAAAAGTAAGGTAGAAGAGTTATTATTTTGTTTTTAAGTTGGTCTTGAACTTAGATATGAGTTAAAAAGAGTAGTAAGTTTTAATAGTGAAGAAGAAAAGTAAAGAAGAAGAGTTATTATTTTTTTAAGTTTGTCTTGAACTTAGATATGAGTTATAAAGAGTAGTTAGTTTTAATAGTGAAGAAGAAAAGTAAGGTAGAAGAGTAATTATTTTGTTTTTAAGTTTGTCTTAAGCTTAGATGAGAGTTATAAAGAGTATTTAGTTTTAAAAGTGAAGAAGAAAAGTAAGGTAGAAGAGTAATTATTTTGTTTTTAAGTTTGTCTTAAGCTTAGATGAGAGTTATAAAGAGTATTTAGTTTTAAAAGTGAAGAAGAAAAGTAAGGTAGAAGAGTAATTATTTTGTTTTTAAGTTTGTCTTAAGCTTAGATGAGAGTTATAAAGAGTAGTTAGTTTTAAAAGTGAAGAAGAAAAGTAAAGTAGAAGAGTAATTATTTTGTTTTTAAGTTTGTCTTGAGCTTAGATATGAGTTAAAAAGAGTATTAAGTTTTAAAAGTGAAGAAGAAAAGTAAAAAAGAAGAGTTATTATTTTGTTTTTAAGTTTGTCTTGAGCTTAGATATGAGTTATAAAGAGTAGTAAGTTTTAAAAGTGAAGAAGAAAAGTAAAAAAGAAGAGTTATTATTTTTTTAAGTTTGTCTTGAGCTTAGATATGAGTTATAAAGAGTATTTAGTTTTAAAAGTGAAGAAGAAAAGTAAGGTAGAAGAGTAATTATTTTGTTTTTAAGTTTGTCTTAAGCTTAGATGAGAGTTATAAAGAGTATTTAGTTTTAAAAGTGAAGAAGAAAAGTAAGGTAGAAGAGTAATTATTTTGTTTTTAAGTTTGTCTTAAGCTTAGATGAGAGTTATAAAGAGTATTTAGTTTTAAAAGTGAAGAAGAAAAGTAAGGTAGAAGAGTAATTATTTTGTTTTTAAGTTTGTCTTGAGCTTAGATATGAGTTAAAAAGAGTAGTAAGTTTTAAAAGTGAAGAAGAAAAGTAAGGTAGAAGAGTAATTATTTTGTTTTTAAGTTTGTCTTGAGCTTAGATATGAGTTATAAAGAGTAGTTAGTTTTAAAAGTGAAGAAGAAAAGTAAGGTAGAAGAGTTATTTTTGTTTTTAAGTTTGTCTTGAGCTTATATATGAGTTATAAAGAGTATTAAGTTTTAAAAGTGAAGAAGAAAAGTAAGGTAGAAGATTAATTATTTTGTTTTAAGTTTGTCTTGAGCTTAGATATGAGTTAAAAAGAGTAGTAAGTTTTAAAAGTGAAGAAGAAAAGTAAGGTAGAAGAGTAATTTTTGTTTTTAAGTTTGTCTTGAACTTAGATATGAGTTATAAAGAGTAGTTAGTTTTAAAAGTGAAGAAGAAAAGTAAGGTAGAAGAGTAATTATTTTGTTTTAAGTTTGTCTTGAGCTTAGATATTATTTATAAAGAGTAGTAAGTTTTAAAAGTGAAGAAGAAAAGTAAAGTAGAAGAGTAATTATTTTGTTTTTAAGTTTGTCTTGAGCTTAGATATGAGTTATAAAGAGTAGTAAGTTTTAAAAGTGAAGAAGAAAAGTAAGGTAGAAGAGTAATTTTTGTTTTTAAGTTTGTCTTGAACTTAGATATGAGTTATAAAGAGTATTAAGTTTTAAAAGTGAAGAAGAAAAGTAAAGAAGAAGAGTAATTATTTTGTTTTTAAGTTTGTCTTGAGCTTAGATATGAGTTATAAAGAGTAGTAAGTTTTAAAAGTGAAGAAGAAAAGTAAAAAAGAAGAGTAATTATTTTGTTTTTAAGTTTGTCTTGAGCTTAGATATGAGTTAAAAAGAGTATTAAGTTTTAAAAGTGAAGAAGAAAAGTAAAAAAGAAGAGTTATTATTTTGTTTTTAAGTTTGTCTTGAGCTTAGATATGAGTTATAAAGAGTAGTAAGTTTTAAAAGTGAAGAAGAAAAGTAAAAAAGAAGAGTTATTATTTTGTTTTTAAGTTTGTCTTGAACTTAGATATGAGTTATAAAGAGTAGTTAGTTTTAAAAGTGAAGAAGAAAAGTAAGGTAGAAGAGTAATTATTTTGTTTTTAAGTTTGTCTTAAGCTTAGATGAGAGTTATAAAGAGTATTTAGTTTTAAAAGTGAAGAAGAAAAGTAAGGTAGAAGAGTAATTATTTTGTTTTTAAGTTTGTCTTGAGCTTAGATATGAGTTAAAAAGAGTAGTAAGTTTTAAAAGTGAAGAAGAAAAGTAAGGTAGAAGAGTTATTATTTTTTAAGTTTGTCTTAAGCTTAGATATGAGTTATAAAGAGTAGTAAGTTTTAAAAGTGAAGAAGAAAAGTAAAAAAGAAGAGTTATTATTTTTTTAAGTTTGTCTTGAACTTAGATATGAGTTATAAAGAGTATTAAGTTTTAAAAGTGAAGAAGAAAAGTAAGGTAGAAGAGTAATTATTTTGTTTTTAAGTTTGTCTTAAGCTTAGATATGAGTTAAAAAGAGTAGTAAGTTTTAAAAGTGAAGAAGAAAAGTAAGGTAGAAGAGTAATTATTTTGTTTTTAAGTTTGTCTTGAGCTTAGATATGAGTTAAAAAGAGTAGTAAGTTTTAAAAGTGAAGAAGAAAAGTAAGGTAGAAGTGTAATTATTTTGTTTTTAAGTTTGTCTTGAGCTTAGATATGAGTTAAAAAGAGTAGTAAG
Organism: Loxodes magnus; assembly: GCA_946699065.1. Classification (NCBI taxonomy): domain Eukaryota; phylum Ciliophora; class Karyorelictea; order Loxodida; family Loxodidae; genus Loxodes; species Loxodes magnus. The sequence goes on from CAMPDV010003757.1 coordinate 22,801, forward strand.
TTTTAAAAGTGAAGAAGAAAATTAAGGTAGAAGAGTAATTATTTTTTTAAGTTTGTCTTGAGCTTAGATATGAGTTAAAAAGAGTAGTAAGTTTTAAAAGTGAAGAAGAAAAGTAAGGTAGAAGAGTAATTATTTTGTTTTTAAGTTTGTCTTGAGCTTAGATATTAGTTAAAAAGAGTAGTAAGTTTTAAAAGTGAAGAAGAAAAGTAAGGTAGAAGAGTAATTATTTTGTTTTTAAGTTTGTCTTGAACTTAGATATGAGTTATAAAGAGTAGTTAGTTTTAAAAGTGAAGAAGAAAAGTAAGGTAGAAGAGTAATTTTTGTTTTTTAAGTTTGTCTTGAGCTTAGATATTAGTTATAAAGAGTAGTTAGTTTTAAAAGTGAAGAAGAAAAGTAAAGTAGAAGAGTAATTATTTTGTTTTTAAGTTTGTCTTGAGCTTAGATATGAGTTAAAAAGAGTAGTAAGTTTTAAAAGTGAAGAAGAAAAGTAAGGTAGAAGAGTAATTATTTTGTTTTTAAGTTTGTCTTAAGCTTAGATGAGAGTTATAAAGAGTATTTAGTTTAAAAGTGAAGAAGAAAAGTAAGGTAGAAGAGTAATTATTTTGTTTTTAAGTTTGTCTTAAGCTTAGATGAGAGTTATAAAGAGTATTTAGTTTTAAAAGTGAAGAAGAAAAGTAAGGTAGAAGAGTAATTATTTTGTTTTTAAGTTTGTCTTGAGCTTAGATGAGAGTTAAAAAGAGTAGTAAGTTTTAAAAGTGAAGAAGAAAAGTAAGGTAGAAGAGTAATTATTTTGTTTTTAAGTTTGTCTTGAGCTTAGATATGAGTTAAAAAGAGTAGTAAGTTTTAAAAGTGAAGAAGAAAAGTAAGGTAGAAGAGTAATTATTTTGTTTTTAAGTTTGTCTTAAGCTTAGATGAGAGTTATAAAGAGTATTTAGTTTTAAAAGTGAAGAAGAAAAGTAAGGTAGAAGAGTAATTATTTTGTTTTTAAGTTTGTCTTGAGCTTAGATATGAGTTAAAAAGAGTAGTTAGTTTTAAAAGTGAAGAAGAAAAGTAAAGTAGAAGAGTAATTATTTTGTTTTTAAGTTTGTCTTGAGCTTAGATATGAGTTAAAAAGAGTAGTAAGTTTTAAAAGTGAAGAAGAAAAGTAAGGTAGAAGAGTAATTATTTTGTTTTTAAGTTTGTCTTAAGCTTAGATATGAGTTATAAAGAGTATTAAGTTTTAAAAGTGAAGAAGAAAAGTAAGGTAGAAGAGTAATTATTTTGTTTTTAAGTTTGTCTTGAGCTTAGATATGAGTTATAAAGAGTATTTAGTTTTAAAAGTGAAGAAGAAAAGTAAGGTAGAAGAGTAATTATTTTGTTTTTAAGTTTGTCTTGAGCTTAGATATGAGTTAAAAAGAGTAGTAAGTTTTAAAAGTGAAGAAGAAAAGTAAGGTAGAAGAGTAATTATTTTGTTTTTAAGTTTGTCTTAAGCTTAGATATGAGTTAAAAAGAGTAGTAAGTTTTAAAAGTGAAGAAGAAAAGTAAGGTAGAAGAGTAATTATTTTGTTTTTAAGTTTGTCTTAAGCTTAGATATGAGTTATAAAGAGTAGTAAGTTTTAAAAGTGAAGAAGAAAAGTAAGGTAGAAGAGTAATTATTTTGTTTTTAAGTTTGTCTTAAGCTTAGATGAGAGTTATAAAGAGTATTTAGTTTTAAAAGTGAAGAAGAAAAGTAAAGAAGAAGAGTAATTATTTTGTTTTTAAGTTTGTCTTGAGCTTAGATATGAGTTAAAAAGAGTAGTAAGTTTTAAAAGTGAAGAAGAAAAGTAAGGTAGAAGAGTAATTATTTTGTTTTTAAGTTTGTCTTGAGCTTAGATATGAGTTATAAAGAGTAGTAAGTTTTAAAAGTGAAGAAGAAAAGTAAAAAAGAAGAGTTATTATTTTTTTAAGTTTGTCTTGAGCTTAGATATGAGTTATAAAGAGTATTTAGTTTTAAAAGTGAAGAAGAAAAGTAAGGTAGAAGAGTAATTATTTTGTTTTTAAGTTTGTCTTGAGCTTAGATATGAGTTATAAAGAGTATTTAGTTTTAAAAGTGAAGAAGAAAAGTAAAAAAGAAGAGTTATTATTTTTTTAAGTTTGTCTTGAGCTTAGATATGAGTTATAAAGAGTATTTAGTTTTAATAGTGAAGAAGAAAAGTAAGGTAGAAGAGTAATTATTTTGTTTTTAAGTTTGTCTTGAGCTTAGATATGAGTTATAAAGAGTAGTTAGTTTTAAAAGTGAAGAAGAAAAGTAAGGTAGAAGAGTAATTATTTTGTTTTTAAGTTTGTCTTGAACTTAGATATGAGTTATAAAGAGTAGTAAGTTTTAAAAGTGAAGAAGAAAAGTAAGGTAGAAGAGTAATTATTTTGTTTTTAAGTTTGTCTTGAGCTTAGATATGAGTTAAAAAGAGTAGTAAGTTTTAAAAGTGAAGAAGAAAAGTAAGGTAGAAGAGTAATTATTTTGTTTTTAAGTTTGTCTTGAACTTAGATATGAGTTATAAAGAGTAGTAAGTTTTAAAAGTGAAGAAGAAAAGTAAGGTAGAAGAGTAATTATTTTGTTTTTAAGTTTGTCTTGAGCTTAGATATGAGTTAAAAAGAGTAGTAAGTTTTAAAAGTGAAGAAGAAAAGTAAGGTAGAAGAGTAATTATTTTGTTTTTAAGTTTGTCTTGAGCTTAGATATGAGTTATAAAGAGTAGTAAGTTTTAAAAGTGAAGAAGAAAAGTAAGGTAGAAGAGTAATTATTTTGTTTTTAAGTTTGTCTTGAGCTTAGATATGAGTTATAAAGAGTAGTAAGTTTTAAAAGTGAAGAAGAAAAGTAAGGTAGAAGAGTAATTATTTTGTTTTTAAGTTTGTCTTGAGCTTAGATGAGAGTTATAAAGAGTATTTAGTTTTAAAAGTGAAGAAGAAAAGTAAAGAAGAAGAGTAATTTTTGTTTTTAAGTTTGTCTTGAGCTTAGATATGAGTTATAAAGAGTAGTAAGTTTTAAAAGTGAAGAAGAAAAGTAAGGTAGAAGAGTAATTATTTTGTTTTTAAGTTTGTCTTAAGCTTAGATGAGAGTTATAAAGAGTAGTAAGTTTTAAAAGTGAAGAAGAAAAGTAAAGAAGAAGAGTAATTATTTTGTTTTTTAAGTTTGTCTTGAGCTTAGATATGAGTTATAAAGAGTATTTAGTTTTAAAAGTGAAGAAGAAAAGTAAAAAAGAAGAGTTATTATTTTTTTAAGTTTGTCTTGAGCTTAGATATGAGTTATAAAGAGTATTTAGTTTTAAAAGTGAAGAAGAAAAGTAAAAAAGAAGAGTAATTATTTTGTTTTTAAGTTTGTCTTAAGCTTAGATATGAGTTAAAAAGAGTATTAAGTTTTAAAAGTGAAGAAGAAAAGTAAGGTAGAAGAGTAATTATTTTGTTTTTAAGTTTGTCTTGAGCTTAGATATGAGTTATAAAGAGTATTTAGTTTTAAAAGTGAAGAAGAAAAGTAAGGTAGAAGAGTAATTATTTTTTTAAGTTTGTCTTAAGCTTAGATATGAGTTATAAAGAATAGTTAGTTTTAAAAGTGAAGAAGAAAAGTAAAGAAGAAGAGTAATTTTAGTTTTTTAAGTTTGTCTTGAGCTTAGATATGAGTTATAAAGAGTATTTAGTTTTAAAAGTGAAGAAGAAAAGTAAGGTAGAAGAGTAATTATTTTGTTTTTAAGTTTGTCTTGAGCTTAGATATGAGTTATAAAGAGTAGTAAGTTTTAAAAGTGAAGAAGAAAAGTAAGGTAGAAGAGTAATTATTTTGTTTTTAAGTTTGTCTTAAGCTTAGATGAGAGTTATAAAGAGTAGTAAGTTTTAAAAGTGAAGAAGAAAAGTAAGGTAGAAGAGTAATTATTTTGTTTTTAAGTTTGTCTTGAGCTTAGATATGAGTTATAAAGAGTATTTAGTTTTAAAAGTGAAGAAGAAAAGTAAGGTAGAAGAGTAATTATTTTGTTTTTAAGTTTGTCTTAAGCTTAGATATGAGTTATAAAGAGTATTTAGTTTTAAAAGTGAAGAAGAAAAGTAAAAAAGAAGAGTAATTATTTTGTTTTTAAGTTTGTCTTAAGCTTAGATATGAGTTAAAAAGAGTAGTAAGTTTTAAAAGTGAAGAAGAAAAGTAAGGTAGAAGAGTTATTATTTTTTTAAGTTTGTCTTGAACTTAGATGAGAGTTATAAAGAGTAGTAAGTTTTAAAAGTGAAGAAGAAAAGTAAAAAAGAAGAGTTATTATTTTTTTAAGTTTGTCTTGAGCTTAGATATGAGTTATAAAGAGTATTTAGTTTTAAAAGTGAAGAAGAAAAGTAAGGTAGAAGAGTAATTATTTTGTTTTTAAGTTTGTCTTAAGCTTAGATATGAGTTAAAAAGAGTAGTAAGTTTTAAAAGTGAAGAAGAAAAGTAAGGTAGAAGAGTTATTATTTTTTTAAGTTTGTCTTGAGCTTAGATATGAGTTATAAAGAGTAGTAAGTTTTAAAAGTGAAGAAGAAAAGTAAGGTAGAAGAGTAATTATTTTGTTTTTAAGTTTGTCTTGAGCTTAGATATGAGTTAAAAAGAGTAGTAAGTTTTAAAAGTGAAGATGAAAAGTAAGGTAGAAGAGTAATTATTTTGTTTTTAAGTTTGTCTTGAGCTTAGATATGAGTTATAAAGAGTAGTAAGTTTTAAAAGTGAAGAAGAAAAGTAAGGTAGAAGAGTAATTATTTTGTTTTTAAGTTTGTCTTAAGCTTAGATGAGAGTTATAAAGAGTAGTAAGTTTTAAAAGTGAAGAAGAAAAGTAAGGTAGAAGAGTAATTATTTTGTTTTTAAGTTTGTCTTAAGCTTAGATGAGAGTTATAAAGAGTAGTAAGTTTTAAAAGTGAAGAAGAAAAGTAAAGAAGAAGAGTAATTTTTGTTTTTAAGTTTGTCTTGAGCTTAGATATGAGTTATAAAGAGTAGTTAGTTTTAAAAGTGAAGAAGAAAAGTAAAAAAGAAGAGTTATTATTTTTTTAAGTTTGTCTTGAGCTTAGATATGAGTTATAAAGAGTATTTAGTTTTAAAAGTGAAGAAGAAAAGTAAGGTAGAAGAGTAATTTTAGTTTTTTAAGTTTGTCTTAAGCTTAGATGAGAGTTATAAAGAGTAGTAAGTTTTAAAAGTGAAGAAGAAAAGTAAAGAAGAAGAGTAATTTTTGTTTTTAAGTTTGTCTTGAGCTTAGATATGAGTTATAAAGAGTATTTAGTTTTAAAAGTGAAGAAGAAAAGTAAGGTAGAAGAGTTATTATTTTGTTTTTAAGTTTGTCTTGAACTTAGATATGAGTTATAAAGAGTAGTTAGTTTTAAAAGTGAAGAAGAAAAGTAAGGTAGAAGAGTAATTATTTTGTTTTTAAGTTTGTCTTGAGCTTAGATATGAGTTATAAAGAGTAGTAAGTTTTAAAAGTGAAGAAGAAAAGTAAGGTAGAAGAGTAATTATTTTGTTTTTAAGTTTGTCTTGAGCTTAGATATGAGTTATAAAGAGTAGTTAGTTTTAAAAGTGAAGAAGAAAAGTAAGGTAGAAGAGTAATTATTTTGTTTTTAAGTTTGTCTTGAGCTTAGATATGAGTTAAAAAGAGTAGTAAGTTTTAAAAGTGAAGAAGAAAAGTAAGGTAGAAGAGTAATTATTTTGTTTTTAAGTTTGTCTTGAACTTAGATATGAGTTATAAAGAGTAGTAAGTTTTAAAAGTGAAGAAGAAAAGTAAGGTAGAAGAGTAATTATTTTGTTTTTAAGTTTGTCTTGAGCTTAGATATGAGTTAAAAAGAGTAGTAAGTTTTAAAAGTGAAGAAGAAAAGTAAGGTAGAAGAGTAATTATTTTGTTTTTAAGTTTGTCTTGAGCTTAGATATGAGTTATAAAGAGTAGTAAGTTTTAAAAGTGAAGAAGAAAAGTAAGGTAGAAGAGTAATTATTTTGTTTTTAAGTTTGTCTTGAGCTTAGATATGAGTTAAAAAGAGTAGTAAGTTTTAAAAGTGAAGAAGAAAAGTAAGGTAGAAGAGTAATTATTTTGTTTTTAAGTTTGTCTTAAGCTTAGATATGAGTTATAAAGAGTATTTAGTTTTAAAAGTGAAGAAGAAAAGTAAAAAAGAAGAGTTATTATTTTTTTAAGTTTGTCTTGAGCTTAGATATGAGTTATAAAGAGTATTTAGTTTTAATAGTGAAGAAGAAAAGTAAGGTAGAAGAGTAATTATTTTGTTTTTAAGTTTGTCTTGAGCTTAGATATGAGTTATAAAGAGTAGTTAGTTTTAAAAGTGAAGAAGAAAAGTAAGGTAGAAGAGTAATTATTTTGTTTTTAAGTTTGTCTTGAGCTTAGATATGAGTTATAAAGAGTATTTAGTTTTAAAAGTGAAGAAGAAAAGTAAAAAAGAAGAGTTATTATTTTTTTAAGTTTGTCTTGAGCTTAGATATGAGTTATAAAGAGTATTTAGTTTTAAAAGTGAAGAAGAAAAGTAAGGTAGAAGAGTAATTATTTTGTTTTTAAGTTTGTCTTGAGCTTAGATATGAGTTATAAAGAGTATTTAGTTTTAAAAGTGAAGAAGAAAAGTAAAAAAGAAGAGTTATTATTTTTTTAAGTTTGTCTTGAGCTTAGATATGAGTTATAAAGAGTATTTAGTTTTAATAGTGAAGAAGAAAAGTAAGGTAGAAGAGTAATTATTTTGTTTTTAAGTTTGTCTTGAGCTTAGATATGAGTTATAAAGAGTAGTTAGTTTTAAAAGTGAAGAAGAAAAGTAAGGTAGAAGAGTAATTATTTTGTTTTTAAGTTTGTCTTGAACTTAGATATGAGTTATAAAGAGTAGTAAGTTTTAAAAGTGAAGAAGAAAAGTAAGGTAGAAGAGTAATTATTTTGTTTTTAAGTTTGTCTTGAGCTTAGATATGAGTTAAAAAGAGTAGTAAGTTTTAAAAGTGAAGAAGAAAAGTAAGGTAGAAGAGTAATTATTTTGTTTTTAAGTTTGTCTTGAACTTAGATATGAGTTATAAAGAGTAGTAAGTTTTAAAAGTGAAGAAGAAAAGTAAGGTAGAAGAGTAATTATTTTGTTTTTAAGTTTGTCTTGAGCTTAGATATGAGTTAAAAGAGTAGTAAGTTTTAAAAGTGAAGAAGAAAAGTAAGGTAGAAGAGTAATTATTTTGTTTTTAAGTTTGTCTTGAGCTTAGATATGAGTTATAAAGAGTAGTAAGTTTTAAAAGTGAAGAAGAAAAGTAAGGTAGAAGAGTAATTATTTTGTTTTTAAGTTTGTCTTGAGCTTAGATATGAGTTATAAAGAGTAGTAAGTTTTAAAAGTGAAGAAGAAAAGTAAGGTAGAAGAGTAATTATTTTGTTTTTAAGTTTGTCTTGAGCTTAGATGAGAGTTATAAAGAGTATTTAGTTTTAAAAGTGAAGAAGAAAAGTAAAGAAGAAGAGTAATTTTTGTTTTTAAGTTTGTCTTGAGCTTAGATATGAGTTATAAAGAGTAGTAAGTTTTAAAAGTGAAGAAGAAAAGTAAGGTAGAAGAGTAATTATTTTGTTTTTAAGTTTGTCTTAAGCTTAGATGAGAGTTATAAAGAGTAGTAAGTTTTAAAAGTGAAGAAGAAAAGTAAAGAAGAAGAGTAATTATTTTGTTTTTAAGTTTGTCTTGAGCTTAGATATGAGTTATAAAGAGTATTTAGTTTTAAAAGTGAAGAAGAAAAGTAAAAAAGAAGAGTTATTATTTTTTTAAGTTTGTCTTGAGCTTAGATATGAGTTATAAAGAGTATTTAGTTTTAAAAGTGAAGAAGAAAAGTAAAAAAGAAGAGTAATTATTTTGTTTTTAAGTTTGTCTTAAGCTTAGATATGAGTTAAAAAGAGTATTAAGTTTTAAAAGTGAAGAAGAAAAGTAAGGTAGAAGAGTAATTATTTTGTTTTTAAGTTTGTCTTGAGCTTAGATATGAGTTATAAAGAGTATTTAGTTTTAAAAGTGAAGAAGAAAAGTAAGGTAGAAGAGTAATTATTTTTTTAAGTTTGTCTTAAGCTTAGATATGAGTTATAAAGAATAGTTAGTTTTAAAAGTGAAGAAGAAAAGTAAAGAAGAAGAGTAATTTTAGTTTTTTAAGTTTGTCTTGAGCTTAGATATGAGTTATAAAGAGTATTTAGTTTTAAAAGTGAAGAAGAAAAGTAAGGTAGAAGAGTAATTATTTTGTTTTTAAGTTTGTCTTGAGCTTAGATATGAGTTATAAAGAGTAGTAAGTTTTAAAAGTGAAGAAGAAAAGTAAGGTAGAAGAGTAATTATTTTGTTTTTAAGTTTGTCTTAAGCTTAGATGAGAGTTATAAAGAGTAGTAAGTTTTAAAAGTGAAGAAGAAAAGTAAGGTAGAAGAGTAATTATTTTGTTTTTAAGTTTGTCTTGAGCTTAGATATGAGTTATAAAGAGTATTTAGTTTTAAAAGTGAAGAAGAAAAGTAAAAAAGAAGAGTTATTATTTTTTTAAGTTTGTCTTGAGCTTAGATATGAGTTATAAAGAGTATTTAGTTTTAAAAGTGAAGAAGAAAAGTAAGGTAGAAGAGTAATTATTTTGTTTTTAAGTTTGTCTTGAGCTTAGATATGAGTTATAAAGAGTAGTAAGTTTTAAAAGTGAAGAAGAAAAGTAAGGTAGAAGAGTAATTATTTTGTTTTTAAGTTTGTCTTGAGCTTAGATATGAGTTATAAAGAGTAGTAAGTTTTAAAAGTGAAGAAGAAAAGTAAGGTAGAAGAGTAATTATTTTGTTTTTAAGTTTGTCTTGAGCTTAGATATGAGTTATAAAGAGTAGTAAGTTTTAAAAGTGAAGAAGAAAAGTAAGGTAGAAGAGTAATTATTTTGTTTTTAAGTTTGTCTTAAGCTTAGATGAGAGTTATAAAGAGTAGTAAGTTTTAAAAGTGAAGAAGAAAAGTAAAGAAGAAGAGTAATTTTTGTTTTTAAGTTTGTCTTGAGCTTAGATATGAGTTATAAAGAGTATTTAGTTTTAAAAGTGAAGAAGAAAAGTAAAAAAGAAGAGTTATTATTTTTTTAAGTTTGTCTTGAGCTTAGATATGAGTTATAAAGAGTATTTAGTTTTAAAAGTGAAGAAGAAAAGTAAGGTAGAAGAGTAATTATTTTGTTTTTAAGTTTGTCTTAAGCTTAGATATGAGTTAAAAAGAGTAGTAAGTTTTAAAAGTGAAGAAGAAAAGTAAGGTAGAAGAGTAATTATTTTGTTTTTAAGTTTGTCTTGAGCTTAGATATGAGTTATAAAGAGTAATAAGTTTTAATAGTGAAGAAGAAAAGTAAGAAAAGAAGAGTAATTTTAGTTTTTTAAGTTTGTCTTGAGCTTAGATATGAGTTATAAAGAGTAGTTAGTTTTAAAAGTGAAGAAGAAAAGTAAGGTAAAAGAGTAATTATTTTGTTTTTAAGTTTGTCTTGAGCTTAGATATGAGTTATAAAGAGTAGTTAGTTTTAAAAGTGAAGAAGAAAAGTAAGGTAGAAGAGTAATTATTTTGTTTTTAAGTTTGTCTTGAGCTTAGATATGAGTTATAAAGAGTAGTAAGTTTTAAAAGTGAAGAAGAAAAGTAAGGTAGAAGAGTAATTATTTTGTTTTTAAGTTTGTCTTGAGCTTAGATATGAGTTATAAAGAGTATTTAGTTTTAAAAGTGAAGAAGAAAAGTAAGGTAGAAGAGTAATTATTTTTTTAAGTTTGTCTTAAGCTTAGATATGAGTTATAAAGAATAGTTAGTTTTAAAAGTGAAGAAGAAAAGTAAAGAAGAAGAGTAATTTTAGTTTTTTAAGTTTGTCTTGAGCTTAGATATGAGTTATAAAGAGTATTTAGTTTTAAAAGTGAAGAAGAAAAGTAAGGTAGAAGAGTAATTATTTTGTTTTTAAGTTTGTCTTGAGCTTAGATATGAGTTATAAAGAGTAGTAAGTTTTAAAAGTGAAGAAGAAAAGTAAGGTAGAAGAGTAATTATTTTGTTTTTAAGTTTGTCTTAAGCTTAGATGAGAGTTATAAAGAGTAGTAAGTTTTAAAAGTGAAGAAGAAAAGTAAGGTAGAAGAGTAATTATTTTGTTTTTAAGTTTGTCTTGAGCTTAGATATGAGTTATAAAGAGTAGTAAGTTTTAAAAGTGAAGAAGAAAAGTAAGGTAGAAGAGTAATTATTTTGTTTTTAAGTTTGTCTTGAGCTTAGATATGAGTTAAAAAGAGTAGTAAGTTTTAAAAGTGAAGAAGAAAAGTAAGGTAGAAGAGTAATTATTTTGTTTTTAAGTTTGTCTTGAGCTTAGATATGAGTTAAAAAGAGTAGTAAGTTTTAAAAGTGAAGAAGAAAAGTAAAGAAGAAGAGTTATTATTTTTTTAAGTTTGTCTTGAGCTTAGATATGAGTTAAAAAGAGTAGTAAGTTTTAAAAGTGAAGAAGAAAAGTAAGGTAGAAGAGTTATTATTTTGTTTTTAAGTTTTTCTTGAGCTTAGATATGAGTTAAAAAGAGTAGTAAGTTTTAAAAGTGAAGAAGAAAAGTAAGGTAGAAGAGTAATTATTTTGTTTTTAAGTTTTTCTTGAGCTTAGATATGAGTTAAAAAGAGTAGTAAGTTTTAAAAGTGAAGAAGAAAAGTAAGGTAGAAGAGTAATTATTTTGTTTTTAAGTTTGTCTTGAGCTTAGATATGAGTTAAAAAGAGTAGTAAGTTTTAAAAGTGAAGAAGAAAAGTAAGGTAGAAGAGTAATTATTTTGTTTTTAAGTTTGTCTTGAGCTTAGATATGAGTTATAAAGAGTAGTAAGTTTTAAAAGTGAAGAAGAAAAGTAAAGAAGAAGAGCTATTATTTTTTTAAGTTTGTCTTAAGCTTAGATATGAGTTATAAAGAGTAGTTAGTTTTAAAAGTGAAGAAGAAAAGTAAGGTAGAAGAGTAATTTTAGTTTTTTAAGTTTGTCTTGAGCTTAGATATGAGTTATAAAGAGTAGTTAGTTTTAAAAGTGAAGAAGAAAAGTAAGGTAGAAGAGTAATTATTTTGTTTTTAAGTTTGTCTTGAGCTTAGATATGAGTTAAAAAGAGTAGTAAGTTTTAAAAGTGAAGAAGAAAAGTAAGGTAGAAGAGTAATTATTTTGTTTTTAAGTTTGTCTTGAGCTTAGATATGAGTTAAAAAGAGTAGTAAGTTTTAAAAGTGAAGAAGAAAAGTAAAAAAGAAGAGTTATTATTTTTTTAAGTTTGTCTTGAGCTTAGATATGAGTTATAAAGAGTAGTAAGTTTTAAAAGTGAAGAAGAAAAGTAAAGAAGAAGAGTAATTATTTTGTTTTTAAGTTTGTCTTGAGCTTAGATATGAGTTATAAAGAGTAGTAAGTTTTAAAAGTGAAGAAGAAAAGTAAGGTAGAAGAGTAATTATTTTGTTTTTAAGTTTGTCTTGAGCTTAGATATGAGTTATAAAGAGTATTTAGTTTTAAAAGTGAAGAAGAAAAGTAAAAAAGAAGAGTAATTATTTTGTTTTTAAGTTTGTCTTAAGCTTAGATATGAGTTAAAAAGAGTAGTAAGTTTTAAAAGTGAAGAAGAAAAGTAAGGTAGAAGAGTTATTATTTTTTTAAGTTTGTCTTGAACTTAGATGAGAGTTATAAAGAGTAGTAAGTTTTAAAAGTGAAGAAGAAAAGTAAGGTAGAAGAGTAATTATTTTGTTTTTAAGTTTGTCTTGAGCTTAGATATGAGTTAAAAAGAGTAGTAAGTTTTAAAAGTGAAGAAGAAAAGTAAGGTAGAAGAGTAATTATTTTTTTAAGTTTGTCTTGAACTTAGATATGAGTTATAAAGAGTAGTAAGTTTTAAAAGTGAAGAAGAAAAGTAAGAAAAGAAGAGTAATTTTAGTTTTTTAAGTTTGTCTTGAGCTTAGATATGAGTTAAAAAGAGTAGTTAGTTTTAAAAGTGAAGAAGAAAAGTAAGGTAGAAGAGTAATTATTTTGTTTTTAAGTTTGTCTTGAGCTTAGATATGAGTTATAAAGAGTAGTTAGTTTTAAAAGTGAAGAAGAAAAGTAAGGTAGAAGAGTAATTATTTTGTTTTTAAGTTTGTCTTGAGCTTAGATATGAGTTATAAAGAGTATTTAGTTTTAAAAGTGAAGAAGAAAAGTAAAGAAGAAGAGCTATTATTTTTTTAAGTTTGTCTTAAGCTTAGATATGAGTTATAAAGAGTAGTTAGTTTTAAAAGTGAAGAAGAAAAGTAAAGAAGAAGAGTAATTTTAGTTTTTTAAGTTTGTCTTGAGCTTAGATATGAGTTATAAAGAGTATTTAGTTTTAAAAGTGAAGAAGAAAAGTAAAAAAGAAGAGTAATTATTTTGTTTTTAAGTTTGTCTTGAGCTTAGATATGAGTTATAAAGAGTAGTAAGTTTTAAAAGTGAAGAAGAAAAGTAAGGTAGAAGAGTTATTATTTTTTTAAGTTTGTCTTGAACTTAGATGAGAGTTATAAAGAGTAGTAAGTTTTAAAAGTGAAGAAGAAAAGTAAGGTAGAAGAGTAATTATTTTGTTTTTAAGTTTGTCTTGAGCTTAGATATGAGTTAAAAAGAGTAGTAAGTTTTAAAAGTGAAGAAGAAAAGTAAGGTAAAAGAGTAATTATTTTGTTTTTAAGTTTGTCTTGAGCTTAGATATGAGTTATAAAGAGTAGTTAGTTTTAAAAGTGAAGAAGAAAAGTAAGGTAGAAGAGTAATTATTTTGTTTTTAAGTTTGTCTTGAGCTTAGATATGAGTTAAAAAGAGTAGTTAGTTTTAAAAGTGAAGAAGAAAAGTAAAGAAGAAGAGTAATTTTAGTTTTTTAAGTTTGTCTTGAGCTTAGATATGAGTTATAAAGAGTATTTAGTTTTAATAGTGAAGAAGAAAAGTAAGGTAGAAGAGTAATTATTTTGTTTTTAAGTTTGTCTTGAGCTTAGATATGAGTTATAAAGAGTATTTAGTTTTAATAGTGAAGAAGAAAAGTAAGGTAGAAGAGTAATTATTTTGTTTTTAAGTTTGTCTTAAGCTTAGATATGAGTTAAAAAGAGTAGTAAGTTTTAAAAGTGAAGAAGAAAAGTAAAAAAGAAGAGTTATTATTTTTTTAAGTTTGTCTTGAGCTTAGATATGAGTTAAAAAGAGTAGTAAGTTTTAAAATTGAAGAAGAAAAGTAAAGAAGAAGAGTAATTTTAGTTTTTTAAGTTTGTCTTGAGCTTAGATATGAGTTATAAAGAGTATTTAGTTTTAATAGTGAAGAAGAAAAGTAAGGTAGAAGAGTAATTATTTTGTTTTTAAGTTTGTCTTGAGCTTAGATATGAGTTATAAAGAGTAGTAAGTTTTAAAAGTGAAGAAGAAAAGTAAGGTAGAAGAGTAATTATTTTGTTTTTAAGTTTGTCTTGAGCTTAGATATGAGTTAAAAAGAGTAGTAAGTTTTAAAAGTGAAGAAGAAAAGTAAGGTAGAAGAGTAATTATTTTGTTTTTAAGTTTGTCTTGAGCTTAGATATGAGTTATAAAGAGTAGTAAGTTTTAAAAGTGAAGAAGAAAAGTAAGGTAGAAGAGTAATTATTTTGTTTTTAAGTTTGTCTTGAGCTTAGATATGAGTTATAAAGAGTAGTAAGTTTTAAAAGTGAAGAAGAAAAGTAAGGTAGAAGAGTAATTATTTTGTTTTTAAGTTTGTCTTGAGCTTAGATGAGAGTTATAAAGAGTATTTAGTTTTAAAAGTGAAGAAGAAAAGTAAAGAAGAAGAGTAATTTTTGTTTTTAAGTTTGTCTTGAGCTTAGATATGAGTTATAAAGAGTATTTAGTTTTAAAAGTGAAGAAGAAAAGTAAAAAAGAAGAGTTATTATTTTTTTTAAGTTTGTCTTGAGCTTAGATATGAGTTATAAAGAGTATTTAGTTTTAAAAGTGAAGAAGAAAAGTAAAAAGAAGAGTAATTATTTTGTTTTTAAGTTTGTCTTAAGCTTAGATATGAGTTAAAAAGAGTAGTAAGTTTTAAAAGTGAAGAAGAAAAGTAAGGTAGAAGAGTTATTATTTTTTTAAGTTTGTCTTGAACTTAGATGAGAGTTATAAAGAGTAGTAAGTTTTAAAAGTGAAGAAGAAAAGTAAGGTAGAAGAGTAATTATTTTGTTTTTAAGTTTGTCTTGAGCTTAGATATGAGTTAAAAAGAGTAGTAAGTTTTAAAAGTGAAGAAGAAAAGTAAGGTAGAAGAGTAATTATTTTGTTTTTAAGTTTGTCTTGAGCTTAGATATGAGTTATAAAGAGTAGTAAGTTTTAAAAGTGAAGAAGAAAAGTAAGGTAGAAGAGTAATTATTTTGTTTTTAAGTTTGTCTTGAGCTTAGATATGAGTTATAAAGAGTAGTAAGTTTTAAAAGTGAAGAAGAAAAGTAAGGTAGAAGAGTAATTATTTTGTTTTTAAGTTTGTCTTGAGCTTAGATATGAGTTAAAAAGAGTAGTAAGTTTTAAAAGTGAAGAAGAAAAGTAAGGTAGAAGAGTAATTATTTTGTTTTTAAGTTTGTCTTGAGCTTAGATGAGAGTTATAAAGAGTATTTAGTTTTAAAAGTGAAGAAGAAAAGTAAAGAAGAAGAGTAATTTTTGTTTTTAAGTTTGTCTTGAGCTTAGATATGAGTTATAAAGAGTATTTAGTTTTAAAAGTGAAGAAGAAAAGTAAAAAAGAAGAGTTATTATTTTTTAAGTTTGTCTTGAGCTTAGATATGAGTTATAAAGAGTATTTAGTTTTAAAAGTGAAGAAGAAAAGTAAAAAAGAAGAGTAATTTTAGTTTTTTAAGTTTGTCTTGAGCTTAGATATGAGTTATAAAGAGTATTTAGTTTAATAGTGAAGAAGAAAAGTAAGGTAGAAGAGTAATTATTTTGTTTTTAAGTTTGTCTTGAGCTTAGATATGAGTTATAAAGAGTAGTTAGTTTTAAAAGTGAAGAAGAAAAGTAAGGTAGAAGAGTAATTATTTTGTTTTTAAGTTTGTCTTGAGCTTAGATATGAGTTAAAAAGAGTAGTTAGTTTTAAAAGTGAAGAAGAAAAGTAAAGAAGAAGAGTAATTTTAGTTTTTTAAGTTTGTCTTGAGCTTAGATATGAGTTATAAAGAGTATTTAGTTTTAATAGTGAAGAAGAAAAGTAAGGTAGAAGAGTAATTATTTTGTTTTTAAGTTTGTCTTGAGCTTAGATATGAGTTATAAAGAGTAGTAAGTTTTAAAAGTGAAGAAGAAAAGTAAGGTAGAAGAGTAATTATTTTGTTTTTAAGTTTGTCTTGAGCTTAGATATGAGTTAAAAAGAGTAGTAAGTTTTAAAAGTGAAGAAGAAAAGTAAGGTAGAAGAGTAATTATTTTGTTTTTAAGTTTGTCTTGAGCTTAGATATGAGTTAAAAAGAGTAGTAAGTTTTAAAAGTGAAGAAGAAAAGTAAGGTAGAAGAGTAATTATTTTGTTTTTAAGTTTGTCTTGAGCTTAGATATGAGTTATAAAGAGTAGTAAGTTTTAAAGTGAAGAAGAAAAGTAAGGTAGAAGAGTAATTATTTTGTTTTTAAGTTTGTCTTGAGCTTAGATATGAGTTATAAAGAGTAGTAAGTTTTAAAAGTGAAGAAGAAAAGTAAGGTAGAAGAGTAATTATTTTGTTTTTAAGTTTGTCTTAAGCTTAGATGAGAGTTATAAAGAGTAGTAAGTTTTAAAAGTGAAGAAGAAAAGTAAAGAAGAAGAGTAATTTTTGTTTTTAAGTTTGTCTTGAGCTTAGATATGAGTTATAAAGAGTATTTAGTTTTAAAAGTGAAGAAGAAAAGTAAAAAAGAAGAGTTATTATTTTTTTAAGTTTGTCTTGAGCTTAGATATGAGTTATAAAGAGTATTTAGTTTTAAAAGTGAAGAAGAAAAGTAAAAAAGAAGAGTAATTATTTTGTTTTTTAAGTTTGTCTTAAGCTTAGATATGAGTTAAAAAGAGTAGTAAGTTTTAAAAGTGAAGAAGAAAAGTAAGGTAGAAGAGTTATTATTTTTTTAAGTTTGTCTTGAACTTAGATGAGAGTTATAAAGAGTAGTAAGTTTTAAAAGTGAAGAAGAAAAGTAAGGTAGAAGAGTAATTATTTTGTTTTTAAGTTTGTCTTGAGCTTAGATATGAGTTAAAAAGAGTAGTAAGTTTTAAAAGTGAAGAAGAAAAGTAAGGTAGAAGAGTAATTATTTTGTTTTTAAGTTTGTCTTGAGCTTAGATATGAGTTATAAAGAGTAGTAAGTTTTAAAAGTGAAGAAGAAAAGTAAGGTAGAAGAGTAATTATTTTGTTTTTAAGTTTGTCTTGAGCTTAGATATGAGTTATAAAGAGTAGTAAGTTTTAAAAGTGAAGAAGAAAAGTAAAGAAGAAGAGTAATTTTTGTTTTTAAGTTTGTCTTGAGCTTAGATATGAGTTATAAAGAGTAGTAAGTTTTAAAAGTGAAGAAGAAAAGTAAGGTAAAAGAGTAATTATTTTGTTTTTAAGTTTGTCTTGAACTTAGATATGAGTTATAAAGAGTAGTAAGTTTTAAAAGTGAAGAAGAAAAGTAAGGTAAAAGAGTAATTATTTTGTTTTTAAGTTTGTCTTGAGCTTAGATATGAGTTATAAAGAGTAGTTAGTTTTAAAAGTGAAGAAGAAAAGTAAGGTAGAAGAGTAATTATTTTGTTTTTAAGTTTGTCTTGAGCTTAGATATGAGTTATAAAGAGTAGTAAGTTTTAAAAGTGAAGAAGAAAAGTAAGGTAGAAGAGTAATTATTTTGCTTTTAAGTTTGTCTTGAGCTTAGATATGAGTTATAAAGAGTAGTAAGTTTTAAAAGTGAAGAAGAAAAGTAAAGAAGAAGAGCTATTATTTTTTTAAGTTTGTCTTAAGCTTAGATATGAGTTATAAAGAGTAGTTAGTTTTAAAAGTGAAGAAGAAAAGTAAGGTAGAAGAGTAATTATTTTGTTTTTAAGTTTGTCTTGAGCTTAGATATGAGTTATAAGAGTAGTTAGTTTTAAAAGTGAAGAAGAAAAGTAAGGTAAAAGAGTAATTATTTTGTTTTTAAGTTTGTCTTGAGCTTAGATATGAGTTATAAAGAGTAGTAAGTTTTAAAAGTGAAGAAGAAAAGTAAGGTAGAAGAGTAATTATTTTGTTTTTAAGTTTGTCTTGAGCTTAGATATGAGTTATAAAGAGTATTTAG
>CAMPDV010003758.1:0-41473 GCA_946699065.1 Loxodes magnus
TAGCCTATTGAAAAGTGAAGAATTAAAGTAAGAAAAGAATATCTAATGATAAGTTTTCGTAGCAAGCACTAAAATATAAGTTAGAATATCCAAAATGTTAGTAATAATGTCACAATTACGAATCTGTATTCGGTTTGTCAAGATATGCTTGTAGATGAAAGTTAGCCTATTGAAAAGTGAAGAAGTAAAGTAAGAAAAGAAGATAGAATGATCAGTTTTAAGGAGTATGCTTTGAGAAGTAATAAGTATTTATAAAAGCGAAGAAGTAAAGTAAGAAAAGAAGATAGAATTTCAGTTTTAAGAGTATGCTTGTAGATGAAAGTTAGCCTATAGAAAAGTGAAGAAGTAAAGTAAAAAAAGAATATCTAATGATAAGTTTTCGTAGCAAGCACTAAAATATAAGTTAGAATATCCAAAATGTTAGTAATAATGTCACAATTACGAATCTGTATTCGGTTTGTCAAGATATGCTTGTAGATGAAAGTTAGCCTATTGAAAAGTGAAGAAGTAAAGTAAGAAAAGAAGATCTAATTTCAGTTTTAAGGAGTATGCTTTGAGAAGTAATAAGTATTTATAAAATGCGAAGAATAAAGTAAGAAACGAAGATAGAATTTCAGTTTTAAGAATATGCTTGTAGATGAAAGTTAGCCTATTGAAAAGTGAAGAAGTAAAGTAAGAAAAGAATATCTAATGATAAGTTTTCGTAGCAAGCACTAAAATATAAGTTAGAATATCCATAATGTTAGTAATAATGTCACAATTACGAATCTGTATTCGGTTTGTCAAGATATGCTTGTAGATGAAAGTTAGCCTATTGAAAAGTGAAGAAGTAAAGTAAGAAAAGAAGATAGAATGATCAGTTTTAAGGAGTATGCTTTGAGAAGTAATAAGTAGAATATAAAAGTTAGTAAGTAAAGTCACAATTAAGAAGATAGAATTCAGTTTTAAGAGTATGCTTGTAGATGAAAGTTAGCCTATAGAAAAGTGAAGAAGTAAAGTAAAAAAAGAATATCTAATGATAAGTTTTCGTAGCAAGCACTAAAATATAAGTTAGAATATCCATAATGTTAGTAATAATGTCACAATTACGAATCTGTATTCGGTTTGTCAAGATATGCTTGTAGATGAAAGTTAGCCTATAGAAAAGTGAAGAAGTAAAGTAAAAAAAGAATATCTAATGATAAGTTTTCGTAGCAAGCACTAAAATATAAGTTAGAATATCCAAAATGTTAGTAATAATGTCACAATTACGAATCTGTATTCGGTTTGTCAAGATATGCTTGTAGATGAAAGTTAGCCTATTGAAAAGTGAAGAAGTAAAGTAAGAAAAGAAGATCTAATTTCAGTTTTAAGGAGTATGCTTTGAGAAGTAATAAGTATTTATAAAAGCGAAGAAGTAATGTAACAATTAAGAAGATAGAATTTCAGTTTTAAGAAGTATGCTTGTAGATGAAAGTTAGCCTATAGAAAAGTGAAGAAGTAAAGTAAAAAAAGAATATCTAATGATAAGTATTCGTAGCAAGCACTAAAATATAAGTTAGAATATCCATAATGTTAGTAATAATGTCACAATTACGAATCTGTATTCGGTTTGTCAAGATATGCTTGTAGATGAAAGTTAGCCTATTGAAAAGTGAAGAAGTAAAGTAAGAAAAGAAGATAGAATTTCAGTTTTAAGGAGTATGCTTTGAGAAGTAATAAGTATTTATAAAAGCGAAGAAGTAAAGTAAGAAAAGAAGATAGAATTTCAGTTTTAAGAAGTATGCTTGTAGATGAAAGTTAGCCTATAGAAAAGTGAAGAAGTAAAGTAAGAAAAGAATATCTAATGATAAGTATTCGTAGCAAGCACTAAAATATAAGTTAGAATATCCATAATGTTAGTAATAATGTCACAATTACGAATCTGTATTCGGTTTGTCAAGATATGCTTGTAGATGAAAGTTAGCCTATTGAAAAGTGAAGAAGTAAAGTAAGAAAAGAAGATAGAATTTCAGTTTTAAGGAGTATGCTTTGAGAAGTATAAGTAGAATATCCAAAAGCGAAGAAGTAATGTAAGAAAAGAAGATAGAATTTCAGTTTTAAGAAGTATGCTTGTAGATGAAAGTTAGCCTATAGAAAAGTGAAGAAGTAAAGTAAAAAAAGAATATCTAATGATAAGTATTCGTAGCAAGCACTAAAATATAAGTTAGAATATCATAATGTTAGTAATAATGTCACAATTACGAATCTGTATTCGGTTTGTCAAGATATGCTTGTAGATGAAAGTTAGCCTATGAAAAGTGAAGAAGTAAAGTAAAAAAAGAATATCTAATGATAAGTATTCGTAGCAAGCACTAAAATATAAGTTAGAATATCCATAATGTTAGTAATAATGTCACAATTACGAATCTGTATTCGGTTTGTCAAGATATGCTTGTAGATGAAAGTTAGCCTATTGAAAAGTGAAGAAGTAAAGTAAGAAAAGAAGATAGAATTTCAGTTTTAAGGAGTATGCTTTGAGAAGTAATAAGTATTTATAAAAGCGAAGAAGTAAAGTAAGAAAAGAAGATAGAATTTCAGTTTTAAGAAGTATGCTTGTAGATGAAAGTTAGCCTATAGAAAAGTGAAGAAGTAAAGTAAAAAAAGAATATCTAATGATAAGTATTCGTAGCAAGCACTAAAATATAAGTTAGAATATCCATAATGTTAGTAATAATGTCACAATTACGAATCTGTATTCGGTTTGTCAAGATATGCTTGTAGATGAAAGTTAGCCTATTGAAAAGTGAAGAAGTAAAGTAAGAAAAGAAGATAGAATTTCAGTTTTAAGGAGTATGCTTTGAGAAGTAATAAGTATTTATAAAAGCGAAGAAGTAAAGTAAGAAAAGAAGATAGAATTTCAGTTTTAAGAAGTATGCTTGTAGATGAAAGTTAGCCTATAGAAAAGTGAAGAAGTAAAGTAAGAAAAGAATATCTAATGATAAGTATTCGTAGCAAGCACTAAAATATAAGTTAGAATATCCATAATGTTAGTAATAATGTCACAATTACGAATCTGTATTCGGTTTGTCAAGATATGCTTGTAGATGAAAGTTAGCCTATTGAAAAGTGAAGAAGTAAAGTAAGAAAAGAAGATAGAATTTCAGTTTTAAGGAGTATGCTTTGAGAAGTAATAAGTATTTATAAAAGCGAAGAAGTAAAGTAAGAAAAGAAGATAGAATTTCAGTTTTAAGAAGTATGCTTGTAGATGAAAGTTAGCCTATAGAAAAGTGAAGAAGTAAAGTAAAAAAAGAATATCTAATGATAAGTATTCGTAGCAAGCACTAAAATATAAGTTAGAATATCCATAATGTTAGTAATAATGTCACAATTACGAATCTGTATTCGGTTTGTCAAGATATGCTTGTAGATGAAAGTTAGCCTATTGAAAAGTGAAGAAGTAAAGTAAGAAAAGAAGATAGAATTTCAGTTTTAAGGAGTATGCTTTGAGAAGTAATAAGTATTTATAAAAGCGAAGAAGTAAAGTAAGAAAAGAAGATAGAATTTCAGTTTTAAGAAGTATGCTTGTAGATGAAAGTTAGCCTATAGAAAAGTGAAGAAGTAAAGTAAAAAAAGAATATCTAATGATAAGTATTCGTAGCAAGCACTAAAATATAAGTTAGAATATCCATAATGTTAGTAATAATGTCACAATTACGAATCTGTATTCGGTTTGTCAAGATATGCTTGTAGATGAAAGTTAGCCTATTGAAAAGTGAAGAAGTAAAGTAAGAAAAGAAGATAGAATTTCAGTTTTAAGGAGTATGCTTTGAGAAGTAATAAGTATTTATAAAAGCGAAGAAGTAAAGTAAGAAAAGAAGATAGAATTTCAGTTTTAAGAAGTATGCTTGTAGATGAAAGTTAGCCTATAGAAAAGTGAAGAAGTAAAGTAAAAAAAGAATATCTAATGATAAGTTTTCGTAGCAAGCACTAAAATATAAGTTAGAATATCCATAATGTTAGTAATAATGTCACAATTACGAATCTGTATTCGGTTTGTCAAGATATGCTTGTAGATGAAAGTTAGCCTATTGAAAAGTGAAGAAGTAAAGTAAGAAAAGAAGATCTAATTTCAGTTTTCGTAGTATGCTTTGAGAAGTAATAAGTATTTATAAAAGCGAAGAAGTAAAGTAAGAATTAAGAAGATAGAATTTCAGTTTTAAGAAGTATGCTTGTAGATGAAAGTTAGCCTATTGAAAAGTGAAGAAGTAAAGTAAGAAAAGAAGATAGAATTTCAGTTTTAAGGAGTATGCTTTGAGAAGTATAAGTATTTATAAAAGCGAAGAAGTAAAGTCACAATTAAGAAGATAGAATTTCAGTTTTTAAGAAGTATGCTTGTAGATGAAAGTTAGCCTATAGAAAAGTGAAGAAGTAAAGTAAAAAAAGAATATCTAATGATAAGTATTCGTAGCAAGCACTAAAATATAAGTTAGAATATCCAAAATGTTAGTAATAATGTCACAATTACGAATCTGTATTCGGTTTGTCAAGATATGCTTGTAGATGAAAGTTAGCCTATTGAAAAGTGAAGAAGTAAAGTAAGAAAAGAAGATAGAATTTCAGTTTTCGTAGCATGCTTTGAGAAGTATGATAAGTATTTATAAAAGCGAAGAAGTAAAGTAAGAAAAGAAGATAGAATTTCAGTTTTAAGAGTATGCTTGTAGATGAAAGTTAGCCTATAGAAAAGTGAAGAAGTAAAGTAAAAAAAGAATATCTAATGATAAGTATTCGTAGCAAGCACTAAAATATAAGTTAGAATATTCATAATGTTAGTAATAATGTCACAATTACGAATCTGTATTCGGTTTGTCAAGATATGCTTGTAGATGAAAGTTAGCCTATTGAAAAGTGAAGAAGTAAAGTAAGAAAAGAAGATAGAATTTCAGTTTTAAGGAGTATGCTTTGAGAAGTAATAAGTATTTATAAAAGCGAAGAAGTAAAGTAAGAATTACGAAGATAGAATTTCAGTTTTAAGAAGTATGCTTGTAGATGAAAGTTAGCCTATTGAAAAGTGAAGAAGTAAAGTAAGAAAAGAATATCTAATGATAAGTTTTCGTAGCAAGCACTAAAATATAAGTTAGAATATCCATAATGTTAGTAATAATGTCACAATTACGAATCTGTATTCGGTTTGTTTAGATATGCTTGTAGATGAAAGTTAGCCTATTGAAAAGTGAAGAAGTAAAGTAAGAAAAGAAGATAGAATTTCAGTTTTAAGGAGTATGCTTTGAGAAGTAATAAGTAGAATATAAAAGCGAAGAAGTAAAGTAAGAATTAAGAAGATAGAATTTCAGTTTTAAGAAGTATGCTTGTAGATGAAAGTTAGCCTATAGAAAAGTGAAGAAGTAAAGTAAAAAAAGAATATCTAATGATAAGTATTCGTAGCAAGCACTAAAATATAAGTTAGAATATCCATAATGTTAGTAATAATGTCACAATTACGAATCTGTATTCGGTTCGTCAAGATATGCTTGTAGATGAAAGTTAGCCTATTGAAAAGTGAAGAAGTAAAGTAAGAAAAGAATATAGAATGATAAGTTTTCGTAGTATGCTTTGAGAAATATAAGTATTTATAAAAGTTAGAATAATGTCAGAAAAGAAGATAGTATTTCAGTTTTCAAGAGTATGCTTGTAGATGAAAGTTAGCCTATTGAAAAGTGAAGAATTAAAGTAAGAAAAGAATATCTAATGATAAGTATTCGTAGCAAGCACTAAAATATAAGTTAGAATATCCAAAATGTTAGTAATAATGTCACAATTACGAATCTGTATTCGGTTTGTCAAGATATGCTTGTAGATGAAAGTTAGCCTATTGAAAAGTGAAGAAGTAAAGTAAGAAAAGAAGATAGAATTTCAGTTTTAAGGAGTATGCTTTGAGAAGTAATAAGTATTTATAAAAGCGAAGAAGTAAAGTAAGAAAAGAAGATAGAATTTCAGTTTTAAGAAGTATGCTTGTAGATGAAAGTTAGCCTATTGAAAAGTGAAGAATTAAAGTAAGAAAAGAATATCTAATGATAAGTATTCGTAGCAAGCACTAAAATATAAGTTAGAATATCCATAATGTTAGTAATAATGTCACAATTACGAATCTGTATTCGGTTTGTCAAGATATGCTTGTAGATGAAAGTTAGCCTATTGAAAAGTGAAGAAGTAAAGTAAGAAAAGAAGATAGAATTTCAGTTTTAAGGAGTATGCTTTGAGAAGTAATAAGTATTTATAAAAGCGAAGAAGTAAAGTAAGAAAAGAAGATAGAATTTCAGTTTTAAGAAGTATGCTTGTAGATGAAAGTTAGCCTATTGAAAAGTGAAGAATTAAAGTAAGAAAAGAATATCTAATGATAAGTATTCGTAGCAAGCACTAAAATATAAGTTAGAATATCCATAATGTTAGTAATAATGTCACAATTACGAATCTGTATTCGGTTTGTCAAGATATGCTTGTAGATGAAAGTTAGCCTATTGAAAAGTGAAGAAGTAAAGTAAGAAAAGAAGATAGAATTTCAGTTTTAAGGAGTATGCTTTGAGAAGTAATAAGTATTTATAAAAGCGAAGAAGTAAAGTAAGAAAAGAAGATAGAATTTCAGTTTTAAGAAGTATGCTTGTAGATGAAAGTTAGCCTATAGAAAAGTGAAGAAGTAAAGTAAAAAAAGAATATATAATTTGAGTTTTAAGGGTATGCTTTGAGAAGTAAAAAGTATTTATAAAAGCGAAGAAGTAAAGTAAGAAAAGAAGATAGAATTTCAGTTTTAAGGAGTATGTTTTGAGAAGTAATAAGTATTTAGAAAAGTGAAGAAGTAAAGTAAGAAAAGAAGATAGAATTTGTGTTTTAAGGAGTATGCTTTAAAATGAAAGTTGTTATTTTGAAAAGTGAAGAAGTAAATTAAGAAAAGAATATATAATTTGAGTTTTAAGGAGTATGCTTTGAGAAGTATTAAGTATTTATAAAAGCGAAGAAGTAAAGTAAGAAAAGAATATATAATTTGAGTTTTAAGGAGTATGCTTTGAGAAGTAATAAGTATTTCTGAAAGTGAAGAAGTAAACTAAGAAAAGAAGATAGAATTCGAGTTTTAAGGAGTATGTTTTGAGAAGTAATAAGTATTTAGAAAAGTGAAGAAGTAAACTAAGAAAAGAAGATAGAATTTCAGTTTTAAGGAGTATGCTTTGAGCAGTGATAAGTATTTCTGAAAGTGAAGAAGTAAACTAAGAAAAGAAGATAGAATTTCAGTTTTAAGGAGTATGCTTTGAGCAGTGATAAGTATTTATAAAAGTGAAGAAGTAAACTAAGAAAAGAAGATAGAATTTCAGTTTTAAGAAGTATGCTTGTAGATGAAAGTTAGCCTATAGAAAAGTGAAGAAGTAAAGTAAAAAAAGAATATATAATTTGAGTTTTAAGGGGTATGCTTTGAGAAGTAAAAAGTATTTAGAAAAGTGAAGAAGTAAAGTAAGAAAAGAATATCTAATGATAAGTATTCGTAGCAAGCACTAAAATATAAGTTAGAATATCCATAATGTTAGTAATAATGTCACAATTACGAATCTGTATTCGGTTTGTCAAGATATGCTTGTAGATGAAAGTTAGCCTATTGAAAAGTGAAGAAGTAAAGTAAGAAAAGAAGATAGAATTTCAGTTTTAAGGAGTATGCTTTGAGAAGTAATAAGTATTTATAAAAGCGAAGAAGTAAAGTAAGAAAAGAAGATAGAATTTCAGTTTTAAGAAGTATGCTTGTAGATGAAAGTTAGCCTATTGAAAAGTGAAGAATTAAAGTAAGAAAAGAATATCTAATGATAAGTATTCGTAGCAAGCACTAAAATATAAGTTAGAATATCCATAATGTTAGTAATAATGTCACAATTACGAATCTGTATTCGGTTTGTCAAGATATGCTTGTAGATGAAAGTTAGCCTATTGAAAAGTGAAGAAGTAAAGTAAGAAAAGAAGATAGAATTTCAGTTTTAAGGAGTATGCTTTGAGAAGTAATAAGTATTTATAAAAGCGAAGAAGTAAAGTAAGAAAAGAAGATAGAATTTCAGTTTTAAGAAGTATGCTTGTAGATGAAAGTTAGCCTATTGAAAAGTGAAGAATTAAAGTAAGAAAAGAATATCTAATGATAAGTATTCGTAGCAAGCACTAAAATATAAGTTAGAATATCCATAATGTTAGTAATAATGTCACAATTACGAATCTGTATTCGGTTTGTCAAGATATGCTTGTAGATGAAAGTTAGCCTATTGAAAAGTGAAGAAGTAAAGTAAGAAAAGAAGATAGAATTTCAGTTTTAAGGAGTATGCTTTGAGAAGTAATAAGTATTTATAAAAGCGAAGAAGTAAAGTAAGAAAAGAAGATAGAATTTCAGTTTTAAGAAGTATGCTTGTAGATGAAAGTTAGCCTATTGAAAAGTGAAGAATTAAAGTAAGAAAAGAATATCTAATGATAAGTATTCGTAGCAAGCACTAAAATATAAGTTAGAATATCCATAATGTTAGTAATAATGTCACAATTACGAATCTGTATTCGGTTTGTCAAGATATGCTTGTAGATGAAAGTTAGCCTATTGAAAAGTGAAGAAGTAAAGTAAGAAAAGAAGATAGAATTTCAGTTTTAAGGAGTATGCTTTGAGAAGTAATAAGTATTTATAAAAGCGAAGAAGTAAAGTAAGAAAAGAAGATAGAATTTCAGTTTTAAGAAGTATGCTTGTAGATGAAAGTTAGCCTATAGAAAAGTGAAGAAGTAAAGTAAAAAAAGAATATATAATTTGAGTTTTAAGGGGTATGCTTTGAGAAGTAAAAAGTATTTATAAAAGCGAAGAAGTAAAGTAAGAAAAGAAGATAGAATTTCAGTTTTAAGGAGTATGTTTTGAGAAGTAATAAGTATTTAGAAAAGTGAAGAAGTAAAGTAAGAAAAGAAGATAGAATTTGTGTTTTAAGGAGTATGCTTTAAAATGAAAGTTGTTATTTTGAAAAGTGAAGAAGTAAATTAAGAAAAGAATATATAATTTGAGTTTTAAGGAGTATGCTTTGAGAAGTATTAAGTATTTATAAAAGCGAAGAAGTAAAGTAAGAAAAGAATATATAATTTGAGTTTTAAGGAGTATGCTTTGAGAAGTAATAAGTATTTCTGAAAGTGAAGAAGTAAACTAAGAAAAGAAGATAGAATTCGAGTTTTAAGGAGTATGTTTTGAGAAGTAATAAGTATTTAGAAAAGTGAAGAAGTAAACTAAGAAAAGAAGATAGAATTTCAGTTTTAAGGAGTATGCTTTGAGCAGTGATAAGTATTTCTGAAAGTGAAGAAGTAAACTAAGAAAAGAAGATAGAATTTCAGTTTTAAGGAGTATGCTTTGAGCAGTGATAAGTATTTATAAAAGTGAAGAAGTAAACTAAGAAAAGAAGATAGAATTTCAGTTTTAAGAAGTATGCTTGTAGATGAAAGTTAGCCTATAGAAAAGTGAAGAAGTAAAGTAAAAAAAGAATATATAATTTGAGTTTTAAGGGGTATGCTTTGAGAAGTAAAAAGTATTTAGAAAAGTGAAGAAGTAAAGTAAGAAAAGAATATCTAATGATAAGTATTCGTAGCAAGCACTAAAATATAAGTTAGAATATCCATAATGTTAGTAATAATGTCACAATTACGAATCTGTATTCGGTTTGTCAAGATATGCTTGTAGATGAAAGTTAGCCTATTGAAAAGTGAAGAAGTAAAGTAAGAAAAGAAGATAGAATTTCAGTTTTAAGGAGTATGCTTTGAGAAGTAATAAGTATTTATAAAAGCGAAGAAGTAAAGTAAGAAAAGAAGATAGAATTTCAGTTTTAAGAAGTATGCTTGTAGATGAAAGTTAGCCTATAGAAAAGTGAAGAAGTAAAGTAAAAAAAGAATATCTAATGATAAGTATTCGTAGCAAGCACTAAAATATAAGTTAGAATATCCATAATGTTAGTAATAATGTCACAATTACGAATCTGTATTCGGTTTGTCAAGATATGCTTGTAGATGAAAGTTAGCCTATTGAAAAGTGAAGAAGTAAAGTAAGAAAAGAAGATAGAATTTCAGTTTTAAGGAGTATGCTTTGAGAAGTAATAAGTATTTATAAAAGCGAAGAAGTAAAGTAAGAAAAGAAGATAGAATTTCAGTTTTAAGAAGTATGCTTGTAGATGAAAGTTAGCCTATTGAAAAGTGAAGAATTAAAGTAAGAAAAGAATATCTAATGATAAGTATTCGTAGCAAGCACTAAAATATAAGTTAGAATATCCATAATGTTAGTAATAATGTCACAATTACGAATCTGTATTCGGTTTGTCAAGATATGCTTGTAGATGAAAGTTAGCCTATTGAAAAGTGAAGAAGTAAAGTAAGAAAAGAAGATAGAATTTCAGTTTTAAGGAGTATGCTTTGAGAAGTAATAAGTATTTATAAAAGCGAAGAAGTAAAGTAAGAAAAGAAGATAGAATTTCAGTTTTAAGAAGTATGCTTGTAGATGAAAGTTAGCCTATTGAAAAGTGAAGAATTAAAGTAAGAAAAGAATATCTAATGATAAGTATTCGTAGCAAGCACTAAAATATAAGTTAGAATATCCATAATGTTAGTAATAATGTCACAATTACGAATCTGTATTCGGTTTGTCAAGATATGCTTGTAGATGAAAGTTAGCCTATTGAAAAGTGAAGAAGTAAAGTAAGAAAAGAAGATAGAATTTCAGTTTTAAGGAGTATGCTTTGAGAAGTAATAAGTATTTATAAAAGCGAAGAAGTAAAGTAAGAAAAGAAGATAGAATTTCAGTTTTAAGAAGTATGCTTGTAGATGAAAGTTAGCCTATTGAAAAGTGAAGAATTAAAGTAAGAAAAGAATATCTAATGATAAGTATTCGTAGCAAGCACTAAAATATAAGTTAGAATATCCATAATGTTAGTAATAATGTCACAATTACGAATCTGTATTCGGTTTGTCAAGATATGCTTGTAGATGAAAGTTAGCCTATTGAAAAGTGAAGAAGTAAAGTAAGAAAAGAAGATAGAATTTCAGTTTTAAGGAGTATGCTTTGAGAAGTAATAAGTATTTATAAAAGCGAAGAAGTAAAGTAAGAAAAGAAGATAGAATTTCAGTTTTAAGAAGTATGCTTGTAGATGAAAGTTAGCCTATAGAAAAGTGAAGAAGTAAAGTAAAAAAAGAATATATAATTTGAGTTTTAAGGGGTATGCTTTGAGAAGTAAAAAGTATTTATAAAAGCGAAGAAGTAAAGTAAGAAAAGAAGATAGAATTTCAGTTTTAAGGAGTATGTTTTGAGAAGTAATAAGTATTTAGAAAAGTGAAGAAGTAAAGTAAGAAAAGAAGATAGAATTTGTGTTTTAAGGAGTATGCTTTAAAATGAAAGTTGTTATTTTGAAAAGTGAAGAAGTAAATTAAGAAAAGAATATATAATTTGAGTTTTAAGGAGTATGCTTTGAGAAGTATTAAGTATTTATAAAAGCGAAGAAGTAAAGTAAGAAAAGAATATATAATTTGAGTTTTAAGGAGTATGCTTTGAGAAGTAATAAGTATTTCTGAAAGTGAAGAAGTAAACTAAGAAAAGAAGATAGAATTCGAGTTTTAAGGAGTATGTTTTGAGAAGTAATAAGTATTTAGAAAAGTGAAGAAGTAAACTAAGAAAAGAAGATAGAATTTCAGTTTTAAGGAGTATGCTTTGAGCAGTGATAAGTATTTCTGAAAGTGAAGAAGTAAACTAAGAAAAGAAGATAGAATTTCAGTTTTAAGGAGTATGCTTTGAGCAGTGATAAGTATTTATAAAAGTGAAGAAGTAAACTAAGAAAAGAAGATAGAATTTCAGTTTTAAGAAGTATGCTTGTAGATGAAAGTTAGCCTATAGAAAAGTGAAGAAGTAAAGTAAAAAAAGAATATATAATTTGAGTTTTAAGGGGTATGCTTTGAGAAGTAAAAAGTATTTAGAAAAGTGAAGAAGTAAAGTAAGAAAAGAATATCTAATGATAAGTATTCGTAGCAAGCACTAAAATATAAGTTAGAATATCCATAATGTTAGTAATAATGTCACAATTACGAATCTGTATTCGGTTTGTCAAGATATGCTTGTAGATGAAAGTTAGCCTATTGAAAAGTGAAGAAGTAAAGTAAGAAAAGAAGATAGAATTTCAGTTTTAAGGAGTATGCTTTGAGAAGTAATAAGTATTTATAAAAGCGAAGAAGTAAAGTAAGAAAAGAAGATAGAATTTCAGTTTTAAGAAGTATGCTTGTAGATGAAAGTTAGCCTATTGAAAAGTGAAGAATTAAAGTAAGAAAAGAATATCTAATGATAAGTATTCGTAGCAAGCACTAAAATATAAGTTAGAATATCCATAATGTTAGTAATAATGTCACAATTACGAATCTGTATTCGGTTTGTCAAGATATGCTTGTAGATGAAAGTTAGCCTATTGAAAAGTGAAGAAGTAAAGTAAGAAAAGAAGATAGAATTTCAGTTTTAAGGAGTATGCTTTGAGAAGTAATAAGTATTTATAAAAGCGAAGAAGTAAAGTAAGAAAAGAAGATAGAATTTCAGTTTTAAGAAGTATGCTTGTAGATGAAAGTTAGCCTATTGAAAAGTGAAGAATTAAAGTAAGAAAAGAATATCTAATGATAAGTATTCGTAGCAAGCACTAAAATATAAGTTAGAATATCCATAATGTTAGTAATAATGTCACAATTACGAATCTGTATTCGGTTTGTCAAGATATGCTTGTAGATGAAAGTTAGCCTATTGAAAAGTGAAGAAGTAAAGTAAGAAAAGAAGATAGAATTTCAGTTTTAAGGAGTATGCTTTGAGAAGTAATAAGTATTTATAAAAGCGAAGAAGTAAAGTAAGAAAAGAAGATAGAATTTCAGTTTTAAGAAGTATGCTTGTAGATGAAAGTTAGCCTATAGAAAAGTGAAGAAGTAAAGTAAAAAAAGAATATATAATTTGAGTTTTAAGGGGTATGCTTTGAGAAGTAAAAAGTATTTATAAAAGCGAAGAAGTAAAGTAAGAAAAGAAGATAGAATTTCAGTTTTAAGGAGTATGTTTTGAGAAGTAATAAGTATTTAGAAAAGTGAAGAAGTAAAGTAAGAAAAGAAGATAGAATTTGTGTTTTAAGGAGTATGCTTTAAAATGAAAGTTGTTATTTTGAAAAGTGAAGAAGTAAATTAAGAAAAGAATATATAATTTGAGTTTTAAGGAGTATGCTTTGAGAAGTATTAAGTATTTGGAAAAGTGAAGAAGTAAAGTAAGAAAAGAATATATAATTTGAGTTTTAAGGAGTATGCTTTGAGAAGTAATAAGTATTTCTGAAAGTGAAGAAGTAAACTAAGAAAAGAAGATAGAATTCGAGTTTTAAGGAGTATGTTTTGAGAAGTAATAAGTATTTAGAAAAGTGAAGAAGTAAACTAAGAAAAAAAGATAGAATTTCAGTTTTAAGGAGTATGCTTTGAGCAGTGATAAGTATTTCTGAAAGTGAAGAAGTAAACTAAGAAAAGAAGATAGAATTTCAGTTTTAAGGAGTATGCTTTGAGCAGTGATAAGTATTTATAAAAGTGAAGAAGTAAACTAAGAAAAGAAGATAGAATTTCAGTTTTAAGAAGTATGCTTGTAGATGAAAGTTAGCCTATAGAAAAGTGAAGAAGTAAAGTAAGAAAAGAAGATAGAATTTCAGTTTTAAGGAGTATGCTTTGAGAAGTAATAAGTATTTATAAAAGCGAAGAAGTAAAGTAAGAAAAGAAGATAGAATTTCAGTTTTAAGAAGTATGCTTGTAGATGAAAGTTAGCCTATTGAAAAGTGAAGAATTAAAGTAAGAAAAGAATATCTAATGATAAGTATTCGTAGCAAGCACTAAAATATAAGTTAGAATATCCATAATGTTAGTATTAATGTCACAATTACGAATCTGTATTCGGTTTGTCAAGATATGCTTGTAGATGAAAGTTAGCCTATTGAAAAGTGAAGAAGTAAAGTAAGAAAAGAAGATAGAATTTCAGTTTTAAGGAGTATGCTTTGAGAAGTAATAAGTATTTATAAAAGCGAAGAAGTAAAGTAAGAAAAGAAGATAGAATTTCAGTTTTAAGAAGTATGCTTGTAGATGAAAGTTAGCCTATTGAAAAGTGAAGAATTAAAGTAAGAAAAGAATATCTAATGATAAGTATTCGTAGCAAGCACTAAAATATAAGTTAGAATATCCATAATGTTAGTAATAATGTCACAATTACGAATCTGTATTCGGTTTGTCAAGATATGCTTGTAGATGAAAGTTAGCCTATTGAAAAGTGAAGAAGTAAAGTAAGAAAAGAAGATAGAATTTCAGTTTTAAGGAGTATGCTTTGAGAAGTAATAAGTATTTATAAAAGCGAAGAAGTAAAGTAAGAAAAGAAGATAGAATTTCAGTTTTAAGAAGTATGCTTGTAGATGAAAGTTAGCCTATAGAAAAGTGAAGAAGTAAAGTAAAAAAAGAATATCTAATGATAAGTATTCGTAGCAAGCACTAAAATATAAGTTAGAATATCCAAAATGTTAGTAATAATATAATAATTAAGAATCTGTATTCGGTTTGTCAAGATATGCTTGTAGATGAAAGTTAGCCTATAGAAAAGTGAAGAAGTAAAGTAAGAAAAGAATATCTAATGATAAGTTTTCGTAGCAAGCACTAAAATATAAGTTAGAATATCCAAAATGTTAGTAATAATATAATAATTACGAATCTGTATTCGGGTTGTCAAGATATGCTTGTAGATGAAAGTTAGCCTATAGAAAAGTGAAGAAGTAAAGTAAGAAAAGAATATCTAATGATAAGTTTTCGTAGCAAGCACTAAAATATAAGTTAGAATATCCAAAATGTTAGTAATAATATAATAATTACGAATCTGTATTCGGGTTGTCAAGATATGCTTGTAGATGAAAGTTAGCCTATAGAAAAGTGAAGAAGTAAAGTAAGAAAAGAATATCTAATGATAAGTTTTCGTAGCAAGCACTAAAATATAAGTTAGAATATCCAAAATGTTAGTAATAAAATAATAATTAAGAATCTGTATTCGGTTTGTCAAGATATGCTTGTAGATGAAAGTTAGCCTATAGAAAAGTGAAGAAGTAAAGTAAGAAAAGAATATCTAATGATAAGTTTTCGTAGCAAGCACTAAAATATAAGTTAGAATATCCAAAATGTTAGTAATAATATAATAATTAAGAATCTGTATTCGGTTTGTCAAGATATGCTTGTAGATGAAAGTTAGCCTATAGAAAAGTGAAGAAGTAAAGTAAGAAAAGAATATCTAATGATAAGTTTTCGTAGCAAGCACTAAAATATAAGTTAGAATATCCAAAATGTTAGTAATAAAATAATAATTAAGAATCTGTATTCGGTTTGTCAAGATATGCTTGTAGATGAAAGTTAGCCTATAGAAAAGTGAAGAAGTAAAGTAAGAAAAGAATATCTAATGATAAGTTTTCGTAGCAAGCACTAAAATATAAGTTAGAATATCCAAAATGTTAGTAATAATATAATAATTACGAATCTGTATTCGGGTTGTCAAGATATGCTTGTAGATGAAAGTTAGCCTATAGAAAAGTGAAGAAGTAAAGTAAGAAAAGAATATCTAATGATAAGTTTTCGTAGCAAGCACTAAAATATAAGTTAGAATATCCAAAATGTTAGTAATAAAATAATAATTAAGAATCTGTATTCGGTTTGTCAAGATATGCTTGTAGATGAAAGTTAGCCTATAGAAAAGTGAAGAAGTAAAGTAAGAAAAGAATATCTAATGATAAGTTTTCGTAGCAAGCACTAAAATATAAGTTAGAATATCCAAAATGTTAGTAATAATGTCACAATTACGAATCTGTATTCGGTTTGTCAAGATATGCTTGTAGATGAAAGTTAGCCTATTGAAAAGTGAAGAAGTAAAGTAAGAAAAGAAGATAGAATTTCAGTTTTAAGGAGTATGCTTTGAGAAGTAATAAGTATTTATAAAAGCGAAGAAGTAAAGTAAGAAAAGAAGATAGAATTTCAGTTTTAAGAAGTATGCTTGTAGATGAAAGTTAGCCTATAGAAAAGTGAAGAAGTAAAGTAAAAAAAGAATATCTAATGATAAGTATTCGTAGCAAGCACTAAAATATAAGTTAGAATATCCAAAATGTTAGTAATAATATAATAATTAAGAATCTGTATTCGGTTTGTCAAGATATGCTTGTAGATGAAAGTTAGCCTATAGAAAAGTGAAGAAGTAAAGTAAGAAAAGAATATCTAATGATAAGTTTTCGTAGCAAGCACTAAAATATAAGTTAGAATATCCAAAATGTTAGTAATAATATAATAATTACGAATCTGTATTCGGGTTGTCAAGATATGCTTGTAGATGAAAGTTAGCCTATAGAAAAGTGAAGAAGTAAAGTAAGAAAAGAATATCTAATGATAAGTTTTCGTAGCAAGCACTAAAATATAAGTTAGAATATCCAAAATGTTAGTAATAATATAATAATTACGAATCTGTATTCGGGTTGTCAAGATATGCTTGTAGATGAAAGTTAGCCTATAGAAAAGTGAAGAAGTAAAGTAAGAAAAGAATATCTAATGATAAGTTTTCGTAGCAAGCACTAAAATATAAGTTAGAATATCCAAAATGTTAGTAATAAAATAATAATTAAGAATCTGTATTCGGTTTGTCAAGATATGCTTGTAGATGAAAGTTAGCCTATAGAAAAGTGAAGAAGTAAAGTAAGAAAAGAATATCTAATGATAAGTTTTCGTAGCAAGCACTAAAATATAAGTTAGAATATCCAAAATGTTAGTAATAATATAATAATTAAGAATCTGTATTCGGTTTGTCAAGATATGCTTGTAGATGAAAGTTAGCCTATAGAAAAGTGAAGAAGTAAAGTAAGAAAAGAATATCTAATGATAAGTTTTCGTAGCAAGCACTAAAATATAAGTTAGAATATCCAAAATGTTAGTAATAAAATAATAATTAAGAATCTGTATTCGGTTTGTCAAGATATGCTTGTAGATGAAAGTTAGCCTATAGAAAAGTGAAGAAGTAAAGTAAGAAAAGAATATCTAATGATAAGTTTTCGTAGCAAGCACTAAAATATAAGTTAGAATATCCAAAATGTTAGTAATAATATAATAATTACGAATCTGTATTCGGGTTGTCAAGATATGCTTGTAGATGAAAGTTAGCCTATAGAAAAGTGAAGAAGTAAAGTAAGAAAAGAATATCTAATGATAAGTTTTCGTAGCAAGCACTAAAATATAAGTTAGAATATCCAAAATGTTAGTAATAAAATAATAATTAAGAATCTGTATTCGGTTTGTCAAGATATGCTTGTAGATGAAAGTTAGCCTATAGAAAAGTGAAGAAGTAAAGTAAGAAAAGAATATCTAATGATAAGTTTTCGTAGCAAGCACTAAAATATAAGTTAGAATATCCAAAATGTTAGTAATAAAATAATAATTAAGAATCTGTATTCGGTTTGTCAAGATATGCTTGTAGATGAAAGTTAGCCTATAGAAAAGTGAAGAAGTAAAGTAAGAAAAGAATATCTAATGATAAGTTTTCGTAGCAAGCACTAAAATATAAGTTAGAATATCCAAAATGTTAGTAATAATATAATAATTACGAATCTGTATTCGGGTTGTCAAGATATGCTTGTAGATGAAAGTTAGCCTATAGAAAAGTGAAGAAGTAAAGTAAGAAAAGAATATCTAATGATAAGTTTTCGTAGCAAGCACTAAAATATAAGTTAGAATATCCAAAATGTTAGTAATAAAATAATAATTAAGAATCTGTATTCGGTTTGTCAAGATATGCTTGTAGATGAAAGTTAGCCTATAGAAAAGTGAAGAAGTAAAGTAAGAAAAGAATATCTAATGATAAGTTTTCGTAGCAAGCACTAAAATATAAGTTAGAATATCCAAAATGTTAGTAATAATATAATAATTAAGAATCTGTATTCGGTTTGTCAAGATATGCTTGTAGATGAAAGTTAGCCTATAGAAAAGTGAAGAAGTAAAGTAAGAAAAGAATATCTAATGATAAGTTTTCGTAGCAAGCACTAAAATATAAGTTAGAATATCCAAAATGTTAGTAATAAAATAATAATTAAGAATCTGTATTCGGTTTGTCAAGATATGCTTGTAGATGAAAGTTAGCCTATAGAAAAGTGAAGAAGTAAAGTAAGAAAAGAATATCTAATGATAAGTTTTCGTAGCAAGCACTAAAATATAAGTTAGAATATCCAAAATGTTAGTAATAATATAATAATTACGAATCTGTATTCGGGTTGTCAAGATATGCTTGTAGATGAAAGTTAGCCTATAGAAAAGTGAAGAAGTAAAGTAAGAAAAGAATATCTAATGATAAGTTTTCGTAGCAAGCACTAAAATATAAGTTAGAATATCCAAAATGTTAGTAATAAAATAATAATTAAGAATCTGTATTCGGTTTGTCAAGATATGCTTGTAGATGAAAGTTAGCCTATAGAAAAGTGAAGAAGTAAAGTAAGAAAAGAATATCTAATGATAAGTTTTCGTAGCAAGCACTAAAATATAAGTTAGAATATCCAAAATGTTAGTAATAATATAATAATTAAGAATCTGTATTCGGTTTGTCAAGATATGCTTGTAGATGAAAGTTAGCCTATAGAAAAGTGAAGAAGTAAAGTAAGAAAAGAATATCTAATGATAAGTTTTCGTAGCAAGCACTAAAATATAAGTTAGAATATCCAAAATGTTAGTAATAATATAATAATTACGAATCTGTATTCGGGTTGTCAAGATATGCTTGTAGATGAAAGTTAGCCTATAGAAAAGTGAAGAAGTAAAGTAAGAAAAGAATATCTAATGATAAGTTTTCGTAGCAAGCACTAAAATATAAGTTAGAATATCCAAAATGTTAGTAATAATATAATAATTACGAATCTGTATTCGGGTTGTCAAGATATGCTTGTAGATGAAAGTTAGCCTATAGAAAAGTGAAGAAGTAAAGTAAGAAAAGAATATCTAATGATAAGTTTTCGTAGCAAGCACTAAAATATAAGTTAGAATATCCAAAATGTTAGTAATAAAATAATAATTAAGAATCTGTATTCGGTTTGTCAAGATATGCTTGTAGATGAAAGTTAGCCTATAGAAAAGTGAAGAAGTAAAGTAAGAAAAGAATATCTAATGATAAGTTTTCGTAGCAAGCACTAAAATATAAGTTAGAATATCCAAAATGTTAGTAATAATATAATAATTACGAATCTGTATTCGGGTTGTCAAGATATGCTTGTAGATGAAAGTTAGCCTATAGAAAAGTGAAGAAGTAAAGTAAGAAAAGAATATCTAATGATAAGTTTTCGTAGCAAGCACTAAAATATAAGTTAGAATATCCAAAATGTTAGTAATAATATAATAATTAAGAATCTGTATTCGGTTTGTCAAGATATGCTTGTAGATGAAAGTTAGCCTATAGAAAAGTGAAGAAGTAAAGTAAGAAAAGAATATCTAATGATAAGTTTTCGTAGCAAGCACTAAAATATAAGTTAGAATATCCAAAATGTTAGTAATAATATAATAATTACGAATCTGTATTCGGGTTGTCAAGATATGCTTGTAGATGAAAGTTAGCCTATAGAAAAGTGAAGAAGTAAAGTAAGAAAAGAATATCTAATGATAAGTTTTCGTAGCAAGCACTAAAATATAAGTTAGAATATCCAAAATGTTAGTAATAAAATAATAATTAAGAATCTGTATTCGGTTTGTCAAGATATGCTTGTAGATGAAAGTTAGCCTATAGAAAAGTGAAGAAGTAAAGTAAGAAAAGAATATCTAATGATAAGTTTTCGTAGCAAGCACTAAAATATAAGTTAGAATATCCAAAATGTTAGTAATAAAATAATAATTAAGAATCTGTATTCGGTTTGTCAAGATATGCTTGTAGATGAAAGTTAGCCTATAGAAAAGTGAAGAAGTAAAGTAAGAAAAGAATATCTAATGATAAGTTTTCGTAGCAAGCACTAAAATATAAGTTAGAATATCCAAAATGTTAGTAATAATATAATAATTACGAATCTGTATTCGGGTTGTCAAGATATGCTTGTAGATGAAAGTTAGCCTATAGAAAAGTGAAGAAGTAAAGTAAGAAAAGAATATCTAATGATAAGTTTTCGTAGCAAGCACTAAAATATAAGTTAGAATATCCAAAATGTTAGTAATAATATAATAATTACGAATCTGTATTCGGGTTGTCAAGATATGCTTGTAGATGAAAGTTAGCCTATAGAAAAGTGAAGAAGTAAAGTAAGAAAAGAATATCTAATGATAAGTTTTCGTAGCAAGCACTAAAATATAAGTTAGAATATCCAAAATGTTAGTAATAATATAATAATTACGAATCTGTATTCGGGTTGTCAAGATATGCTTGTAGATGAAAGTTAGCCTATAGAAAAGTGAAGAAGTAAAGTAAGAAAAGAATATCTAATGATAAGTTTTCGTAGCAAGCACTAAAATATAAGTTAGAATATCCAAAATGTTAGTAATAAAATAATAATTAAGAATCTGTATTCGGTTTGTCAAGATATGCTTGTAGATGAAAGTTAGCCTATAGAAAAGTGAAGAAGTAAAGTAAGAAAAGAATATCTAATGATAAGTTTTCGTAGCAAGCACTAAAATATAAGTTAGAATATCCAAAATGTTAGTAATAATATAATAATTAAGAATCTGTATTCGGTTTGTCAAGATATGCTTGTAGATGAAAGTTAGCCTATAGAAAAGTGAAGAAGTAAAGTAAGAAAAGAATATCTAATGATAAGTTTTCGTAGCAAGCACTAAAATATAAGTTAGAATATCCAAAATGTTAGTAATAAAATAATAATTAAGAATCTGTATTCGGTTTGTCAAGATATGCTTGTAGATGAAAGTTAGCCTATAGAAAAGTGAAGAAGTAAAGTAAGAAAAGAATATCTAATGATAAGTTTTCGTAGCAAGCACTAAAATATAAGTTAGAATATCCAAAATGTTAGTAATAATATAATAATTACGAATCTGTATTCGGGTTGTCAAGATATGCTTGTAGATGAAAGTTAGCCTATAGAAAAGTGAAGAAGTAAAGTAAGAAAAGAATATCTAATGATAAGTTTTCGTAGCAAGCACTAAAATATAAGTTAGAATATCCAAAATGTTAGTAATAAAATAATAATTAAGAATCTGTATTCGGTTTGTCAAGATATGCTTGTAGATGAAAGTTAGCCTATAGAAAAGTGAAGAAGTAAAGTAAGAAAAGAATATCTAATGATAAGTTTTCGTAGCAAGCACTAAAATATAAGTTAGAATATCCAAAATGTTAGTAATAATATAATAATTACGAATCTGTATTCGGGTTGTCAAGATATGCTTGTAGATGAAAGTTAGCCTATAGAAAAGTGAAGAAGTAAAGTAAGAAAAGAATATCTAATGATAAGTTTTCGTAGCAAGCACTAAAATATAAGTTAGAATATCCAAAATGTTAGTAATAATATAATAATTACGAATCTGTATTCGGGTTGTCAAGATATGCTTGTAGATGAAAGTTAGCCTATAGAAAAGTGAAGAAGTAAAGTAAGAAAAGAATATCTAATGATAAGTTTTCGTAGCAAGCACTAAAATATAAGTTAGAATATCCAAAATGTTAGTAATAAAATAATAATTAAGAATCTGTATTCGGTTTGTCAAGATATGCTTGTAGATGAAAGTTAGCCTATAGAAAAGTGAAGAAGTAAAGTAAGAAAAGAATATCTAATGATAAGTTTTCGTAGCAAGCACTAAAATATAAGTTAGAATATCCAAAATGTTAGTAATAAAATAATAATTAAGAATCTGTATTCGGTTTGTCAAGATATGCTTGTAGATGAAAGTTAGCCTATAGAAAAGTGAAGAAGTAAAGTAAGAAAAGAATATCTAATGATAAGTTTTCGTAGCAAGCACTAAAATATAAGTTAGAATATCCAAAATGTTAGTAATAAAATAATAATTAAGAATCTGTATTCGGTTTGTCAAGATATGCTTGTAGATGAAAGTTAGCCTATAGAAAAGTGAAGAAGTAAAGTAAGAAAAGAATATCTAATGATAAGTTTTCGTAGCAAGCACTAAAATATAAGTTAGAATATCCAAAATGTTAGTAATAATATAATAATTACGAATCTGTATTCGGGTTGTCAAGATATGCTTGTAGATGAAAGTTAGCCTATAGAAAAGTGAAGAAGTAAAGTAAGAAAAGAATATCTAATGATAAGTTTTCGTAGCAAGCACTAAAATATAAGTTAGAATATCCAAAATGTTAGTAATAATATAATAATTACGAATCTGTATTCGGGTTGTCAAGATATGCTTGTAGATGAAAGTTAGCCTATAGAAAAGTGAAGAAGTAAAGTAAGAAAAGAATATCTAATGATAAGTTTTCGTAGCAAGCACTAAAATATAAGTTAGAATATCCAAAATGTTAGTAATAAAATAATAATTAAGAATCTGTATTCGGTTTGTCAAGATATGCTTGTAGATGAAAGTTAGCCTATAGAAAAGTGAAGAAGTAAAGTAAGAAAAGAATATCTAATGATAAGTTTTCGTAGCAAGCACTAAAATATAAGTTAGAATATCCAAAATGTTAGTAATAAAATAATAATTAAGAATCTGTATTCGGTTTGTCAAGATATGCTTGTAGATGAAAGTTAGCCTATAGAAAAGTGAAGAAGTAAAGTAAGAAAAGAATATCTAATGATAAGTTTTCGTAGCAAGCACTAAAATATAAGTTAGAATATCCAAAATGTTAGTAATAATATAATAATTACGAATCTGTATTCGGGTTGTCAAGATATGCTTGTAGATGAAAGTTAGCCTATAGAAAAGTGAAGAAGTAAAGTAAGAAAAGAATATCTAATGATAAGTTTTCGTAGCAAGCACTAAAATATAAGTTAGAATATCCAAAATGTTAGTAATAATATAATAATTAAGAATCTGTATTCGGTTTGTCAAGATATG
The DNA here is from genome assembly GCA_946699065.1 of Loxodes magnus. Lineage (NCBI taxonomy): Eukaryota > Ciliophora > Karyorelictea > Loxodida > Loxodidae > Loxodes > Loxodes magnus. The sequence continues at coordinate 23,011 of CAMPDV010003758.1, forward strand.
CTTGTAGATGAAAGTTAGCCTATAGAAAAGTGAAGAAGTAAAGTAAGAAAAGAATATCTAATGATAAGTTTTCGTAGCAAGCACTAAAATATAAGTTAGAATATCCAAAATGTTAGTAATAATATAATAATTACGAATCTGTATTCGGGTTGTCAAGATATGCTTGTAGATGAAAGTTAGCCTATAGAAAAGTGAAGAAGTAAAGTAAGAAAAGAATATCTAATGATAAGTTTTCGTAGCAAGCACTAAAATATAAGTTAGAATATCCAAAATGTTAGTAATAATATAATAATTACGAATCTGTATTCGGGTTGTCAAGATATGCTTGTAGATGAAAGTTAGCCTATAGAAAAGTGAAGAAGTAAAGTAAGAAAAGAATATAGAATTTCAGTTTTAAGGAGTATGCTTTGAGAAGTAATAAGTATTTAGAAAAGTGAAGAAGTAAAGTAAGAAAAGAATATCTAATGATAAGTTTTCGTAGCAAGCACTAAAATATAAGTTAGAATATCCAAAATGTTAGTAATAATATAATAATTACGAATCTGTATTCGGGTTGTCAAGATATGCTTGTAGATGAAAGTTAGCCTATAGAAAAGTGAAGAAGTAAAGTAAGAAAAGAATATCTAATGATAAGTTTTCGTAGCAAGCACTAAAATATAAGTTAGAATATCCAAAATGTTAGTAATAATATAATAATTACGAATCTGTATTCGGGTTGTCAAGATATGCTTGTAGATGAAAGTTAGCCTATAGAAAAGTGAAGAAGTAAAGTAAGAAAAGAATATCTAATGATAAGTTTTCGTAGCAAGCACTAAAATATAAGTTAGAATATCCAAAATGTTAGTAATAATATAATAATTACGAATCTGTATTCGGGTTGTCAAGATATGCTTGTAGATGAAAGTTAGCCTATAGAAAAGTGAAGAAGTAAAGTAAGAAAAGAATATAGAATTTCAGTTTTAAGGAGTATGCTTTGAGAAGTAATAAGTATTTAGAAAAGTGAAGAAGTAAAGTAAGAAAAGAATATCTAATGATAAGTTTTCGTAGCAAGCACTAAAATATAAGTTAGAATATCCAAAATGTTAGTAATAATATAATAATTACGAATCTGTATTCGGTTTGTCAAGATATGCTTGTAGATGAAAGTTAGCCTATAGAAAAGTGAAGAAGTAAAGTAAGAAAAGAATATCTAATGATAAGTTTTCGTAGCAAGCACTAAAATATAAGTTAGAATATCCAAAATGTTAGTAATAAAATAATAATTAAGAATCTGTATTCGGTTTGTCAAGATATGCTTGTAGATGAAAGTTAGCCTATAGAAAAGTGAAGAAGTAAAGTAAGAAAAGAATATCTAATGATAAGTTTTCGTAGCAAGCACTAAAATATAAGTTAGAATATCCAAAATGTTAGTAATAATATAATAATTACGAATCTGTATTCGGGTTGTCAAGATATGCTTGTAGATGAAAGTTAGCCTATAGAAAAGTGAAGAAGTAAAGTAAGAAAAGAATATCTAATGATAAGTTTTCGTAGCAAGCACTAAAATATAAGTTAGAATATCCAAAATGTTAGTAATAAAATAATAATTAAGAATCTGTATTCGGTTTGTCAAGATATGCTTGTAGATGAAAGTTAGCCTATAGAAAAGTGAAGAAGTAAAGTAAGAAAAGAATATCTAATGATAAGTTTTCGTAGCAAGCACTAAAATATAAGTTAGAATATCCAAAATGTTAGTAATAAAATAATAATTAAGAATCTGTATTCGGTTTGTCAAGATATGCTTGTAGATGAAAGTTAGCCTATAGAAAAGTGAAGAAGTAAAGTAAGAAAAGAATATCTAATGATAAGTTTTCGTAGCAAGCACTAAAATATAAGTTAGAATATCCAAAATGTTAGTAATAAAATAATAATTAAGAATCTGTATTCGGTTTGTCAAGATATGCTTGTAGATGAAAGTTAGCCTATAGAAAAGTGAAGAAGTAAAGTAAGAAAAGAATATCTAATGATAAGTTTTCGTAGCAAGCACTAAAATATAAGTTAGAATATCCAAAATGTTAGTAATAATATAATAATTACGAATCTGTATTCGGGTTGTCAAGATATGCTTGTAGATGAAAGTTAGCCTATAGAAAAGTGAAGAAGTAAAGTAAGAAAAGAATATCTAATGATAAGTTTTCGTAGCAAGCACTAAAATATAAGTTAGAATATCCAAAATGTTAGTAATAAAATAATAATTAAGAATCTGTATTCGGTTTGTCAAGATATGCTTGTAGATGAAAGTTAGCCTATAGAAAAGTGAAGAAGTAAAGTAAGAAAAGAATATCTAATGATAAGTTTTCGTAGCAAGCACTAAAATATAAGTTAGAATATCCAAAATGTTAGTAATAATATAATAATTACGAATCTGTATTCGGGTTGTCAAGATATGCTTGTAGATGAAAGTTAGCCTATAGAAAAGTGAAGAAGTAAAGTAAGAAAAGAATATCTAATGATAAGTTTTCGTAGCAAGCACTAAAATATAAGTTAGAATATCCAAAATGTTAGTAATAATATAATAATTACGAATCTGTATTCGGGTTGTCAAGATATGCTTGTAGATGAAAGTTAGCCTATAGAAAAGTGAAGAAGTAAAGTAAGAAAAGAATATCTAATGATAAGTTTTCGTAGCAAGCACTAAAATATAAGTTAGAATATCCAAAATGTTAGTAATAATATAATAATTACGAATCTGTATTCGGTTTGTCAAGATATGCTTGTAGATGAAAGTTAGCCTATAGAAAAGTGAAGAAGTAAAGTAAGAAAAGAATATCTAATGATAAGTTTTCGTAGCAAGCACTAAAATATAAGTTAGAATATCCAAAATGTTAGTAATAAAATAATAATTAAGAATCTGTATTCGGTTTGTCAAGATATGCTTGTAGATGAAAGTTAGCCTATAGAAAAGTGAAGAAGTAAAGTAAGAAAAGAATATCTAATGATAAGTTTTCGTAGCAAGCACTAAAATATAAGTTAGAATATCCAAAATGTTAGTAATAATATAATAATTACGAATCTGTATTCGGGTTGTCAAGATATGCTTGTAGATGAAAGTTAGCCTATAGAAAAGTGAAGAAGTAAAGTAAGAAAAGAATATCTAATGATAAGTTTTCGTAGCAAGCACTAAAATATAAGTTAGAATATCCAAAATGTTAGTAATAAAATAATAATTAAGAATCTGTATTCGGTTTGTCAAGATATGCTTGTAGATGAAAGTTAGCCTATAGAAAAGTGAAGAAGTAAAGTAAGAAAAGAATATCTAATGATAAGTTTTCGTAGCAAGCACTAAAATATAAGTTAGAATATCCAAAATGTTAGTAATAATATAATAATTACGAATCTGTATTCGGGTTGTCAAGATATGCTTGTAGATGAAAGTTAGCCTATAGAAAAGTGAAGAAGTAAAGTAAGAAAAGAATATCTAATGATAAGTTTTCGTAGCAAGCACTAAAATATAAGTTAGAATATCCAAAATGTTAGTAATAATATAATAATTACGAATCTGTATTCGGGTTGTCAAGATATGCTTGTAGATGAAAGTTAGCCTATAGAAAAGTGAAGAAGTAAAGTAAGAAAAGAATATCTAATGATAAGTTTTCGTAGCAAGCACTAAAATATAAGTTAGAATATCCAAAATGTTAGTAATAATATAATAATTACGAATCTGTATTCGGGTTGTCAAGATATGCTTGTAGATGAAAGTTAGCCTATAGAAAAGTGAAGAAGTAAAGTAAGAAAAGAATATAGAATTTCAGTTTTAAGGAGTATGCTTTGAGAAGTAATAAGTATTTAGAAAAGTGAAGAAGTAAAGTAAGAAAAGAATATCTAATGATAAGTTTTCGTAGCAAGCACTAAAATATAAGTTAGAATATCCAAAATGTTAGTAATAATATAATAATTACGAATCTGTATTCGGTTTGTCAAGATATGCTTGTAGATGAAAGTTAGCCTATAGAAAAGTGAAGAAGTAAAGTAAGAAAAGAATATCTAATGATAAGTTTTCGTAGCAAGCACTAAAATATAAGTTAGAATATCCAAAATGTTAGTAATAAAATAATAATTAAGAATCTGTATTCGGTTTGTCAAGATATGCTTGTAGATGAAAGTTAGCCTATAGAAAAGTGAAGAAGTAAAGTAAGAAAAGAATATCTAATGATAAGTTTTCGTAGCAAGCACTAAAATATAAGTTAGAATATCCAAAATGTTAGTAATAATATAATAATTACGAATCTGTATTCGGGTTGTCAAGATATGCTTGTAGATGAAAGTTAGCCTATAGAAAAGTGAAGAAGTAAAGTAAGAAAAGAATATCTAATGATAAGTTTTCGTAGCAAGCACTAAAATATAAGTTAGAATATCCAAAATGTTAGTAATAAAATAATAATTAAGAATCTGTATTCGGTTTGTCAAGATATGCTTGTAGATGAAAGTTAGCCTATAGAAAAGTGAAGAAGTAAAGTAAGAAAAGAATATCTAATGATAAGTTTTCGTAGCAAGCACTAAAATATAAGTTAGAATATCCAAAATGTTAGTAATAAAATAATAATTAAGAATCTGTATTCGGTTTGTCAAGATATGCTTGTAGATGAAAGTTAGCCTATAGAAAAGTGAAGAAGTAAAGTAAGAAAAGAATATCTAATGATAAGTTTTCGTAGCAAGCACTAAAATATAAGTTAGAATATCCAAAATGTTAGTAATAAAATAATAATTAAGAATCTGTATTCGGTTTGTCAAGATATGCTTGTAGATGAAAGTTAGCCTATAGAAAAGTGAAGAAGTAAAGTAAGAAAAGAATATCTAATGATAAGTTTTCGTAGCAAGCACTAAAATATAAGTTAGAATATCCAAAATGTTAGTAATAATATAATAATTACGAATCTGTATTCGGGTTGTCAAGATATGCTTGTAGATGAAAGTTAGCCTATAGAAAAGTGAAGAAGTAAAGTAAGAAAAGAATATCTAATGATAAGTTTTCGTAGCAAGCACTAAAATATAAGTTAGAATATCCAAAATGTTAGTAATAAAATAATAATTAAGAATCTGTATTCGGTTTGTCAAGATATGCTTGTAGATGAAAGTTAGCCTATAGAAAAGTGAAGAAGTAAAGTAAGAAAAGAATATCTAATGATAAGTTTTCGTAGCAAGCACTAAAATATAAGTTAGAATATCCAAAATGTTAGTAATAATATAATAATTACGAATCTGTATTCGGGTTGTCAAGATATGCTTGTAGATGAAAGTTAGCCTATAGAAAAGTGAAGAAGTAAAGTAAGAAAAGAATATCTAATGATAAGTTTTCGTAGCAAGCACTAAAATATAAGTTAGAATATCCAAAATGTTAGTAATAATATAATAATTACGAATCTGTATTCGGGTTGTCAAGATATGCTTGTAGATGAAAGTTAGCCTATAGAAAAGTGAAGAAGTAAAGTAAGAAAAGAATATCTAATGATAAGTTTTCGTAGCAAGCACTAAAATATAAGTTAGAATATCCAAAATGTTAGTAATAATATAATAATTACGAATCTGTATTCGGTTTGTCAAGATATGCTTGTAGATGAAAGTTAGCCTATAGAAAAGTGAAGAAGTAAAGTAAGAAAAGAATATCTAATGATAAGTTTTCGTAGCAAGCACTAAAATATAAGTTAGAATATCCAAAATGTTAGTAATAAAATAATAATTAAGAATCTGTATTCGGTTTGTCAAGATATGCTTGTAGATGAAAGTTAGCCTATAGAAAAGTGAAGAAGTAAAGTAAGAAAAGAATATCTAATGATAAGTTTTCGTAGCAAGCACTAAAATATAAGTTAGAATATCCAAAATGTTAGTAATAATATAATAATTACGAATCTGTATTCGGGTTGTCAAGATATGCTTGTAGATGAAAGTTAGCCTATAGAAAAGTGAAGAAGTAAAGTAAGAAAAGAATATCTAATGATAAGTTTTCGTAGCAAGCACTAAAATATAAGTTAGAATATCCAAAATGTTAGTAATAAAATAATAATTAAGAATCTGTATTCGGTTTGTCAAGATATGCTTGTAGATGAAAGTTAGCCTATAGAAAAGTGAAGAAGTAAAGTAAGAAAAGAATATCTAATGATAAGTTTTCGTAGCAAGCACTAAAATATAAGTTAGAATATCCAAAATGTTAGTAATAATATAATAATTACGAATCTGTATTCGGTTTGTCAAGATATGCTTGTAGATGAAAGTTAGCCTATAGAAAAGTGAAGAAGTAAAGTAAGAAAAGAATATCTAATGATAAGTTTTCGTAGCAAGCACTAAAATATAAGTTAGAATATCCAAAATGTTAGTAATAAAATAATAATTAAGAATCTGTATTCGGTTTGTCAAGATATGCTTGTAGATGAAAGTTAGCCTATAGAAAAGTGAAGAAGTAAAGTAAGAAAAGAATATCTAATGATAAGTTTTCGTAGCAAGCACTAAAATATAAGTTAGAATATCCAAAATGTTAGTAATAATATAATAATTACGAATCTGTATTCGGGTTGTCAAGATATGCTTGTAGATGAAAGTTAGCCTATAGAAAAGTGAAGAAGTAAAGTAAGAAAAGAATATCTAATGATAAGTTTTCGTAGCAAGCACTAAAATATAAGTTAGAATATCCAAAATGTTAGTAATAAAATAATAATTAAGAATCTGTATTCGGTTTGTCAAGATATGCTTGTAGATGAAAGTTAGCCTATAGAAAAGTGAAGAAGTAAAGTAAGAAAAGAATATCTAATGATAAGTTTTCGTAGCAAGCACTAAAATATAAGTTAGAATATCCAAAATGTTAGTAATAATATAATAATTACGAATCTGTATTCGGGTTGTCAAGATATGCTTGTAGATGAAAGTTAGCCTATAGAAAAGTGAAGAAGTAAAGTAAGAAAAGAATATCTAATGATAAGTTTTCGTAGCAAGCACTAAAATATAAGTTAGAATATCCAAAATGTTAGTAATAATATAATAATTACGAATCTGTATTCGGGTTGTCAAGATATGCTTGTAGATGAAAGTTAGCCTATAGAAAAGTGAAGAAGTAAAGTAAGAAAAGAATATCTAATGATAAGTTTTCGTAGCAAGCACTAAAATATAAGTTAGAATATCCAAAATGTTAGTAATAAAATAATAATTAAGAATCTGTATTCGGTTTGTCAAGATATGCTTGTAGATGAAAGTTAGCCTATAGAAAAGTGAAGAAGTAAAGTAAGAAAAGAATATCTAATGATAAGTTTTCGTAGCAAGCACTAAAATATAAGTTAGAATATCCAAAATGTTAGTAATAATATAATAATTACGAATCTGTATTCGGGTTGTCAAGATATGCTTGTAGATGAAAGTTAGCCTATAGAAAAGTGAAGAAGTAAAGTAAGAAAAGAATATCTAATGATAAGTTTTCGTAGCAAGCACTAAAATATAAGTTAGAATATCCAAAATGTTAGTAATAATATAATAATTACGAATCTGTATTCGGTTTGTCAAGATATGCTTGTAGATGAAAGTTAGCCTATAGAAAAGTGAAGAAGTAAAGTAAGAAAAGAATATCTAATGATAAGTTTTCGTAGCAAGCACTAAAATATAAGTTAGAATATCCAAAATGTTAGTAATAATATAATAATTACGAATCTGTATTCGGGTTGTCAAGATATGCTTGTAGATGAAAGTTAGCCTATAGAAAAGTGAAGAAGTAAAGTAAGAAAAGAATATCTAATGATAAGTTTTCGTAGCAAGCACTAAAATATAAGTTAGAATATCCAAAATGTTAGTAATAATATAATAATTAAGAATCTGTATTCGGTTTGTCAAGATATGCTTGTAGATGAAAGTTAGCCTATAGAAAAGTGAAGAAGTAAAGTAAGAAAAGAATATCTAATGATAAGTTTTCGTAGCAAGCACTAAAATATAAGTTAGAATATCCAAAATGTTAGTAATAATATAATAATTAAGAATCTGTATTCGGTTTGTCAAGATATGCTTGTAGATGAAAGTTAGCCTATAGAAAAGTGAAGAAGTAAAGTAAGAAAAGAATATCTAATGATAAGTTTTCGTAGCAAGCACTAAAATATAAGTTAGAATATCCAAAATGTTAGTAATAATATAATAATTACGAATCTGTATTCGGGTTGTCAAGATATGCTTGTAGATGAAAGTTAGCCTATAGAAAAGTGAAGAAGTAAAGTAAGAAAAGAATATCTAATGATAAGTTTTCGTAGCAAGCACTAAAATATAAGTTAGAATATCCAAAATGTTAGTAATAATATAATAATTACGAATCTGTATTCGGGTTGTCAAGATATGCTTGTAGATGAAAGTTAGCCTATAGAAAAGTGAAGAAGTAAAGTAAGAAAAGAATATCTAATGATAAGTTTTCGTAGCAAGCACTAAAATATAAGTTAGAATATCCAAAATGTTAGTAATAATATAATAATTAAGAATCTGTATTCGGGTTGTCAAGATATGCTTGTAGATGAAAGTTAGCCTATAGAAAAGTGAAGAAGTAAAGTAAGAAAAGAATATCTAATGATAAGTTTTCGTAGCAAGCACTAAAATATAAGTTAGAATATCCAAAATGTTAGTAATAATATAATAATTAAGAATCTGTATTCGGTTTGTCAAGATATGCTTGTAGATGAAAGTTAGCCTATAGAAAAGTGAAGAAGTAAAGTAAGAAAAGAATATCTAATGATAAGTTTTCGTAGCAAGCACTAAAATATAAGTTAGAATATCCAAAATGTTAGTAATAATATAATAATTACGAATCTGTATTCGGGTTGTCAAGATATGCTTGTAGATGAAAGTTAGCCTATAGAAAAGTGAAGAAGTAAAGTAAGAAAAGAATATCTAATGATAAGTTTTCGTAGCAAGCACTAAAATATAAGTTAGAATATCCAAAATGTTAGTAATAATATAATAATTAAGAATCTGTATTCGGTTTGTCAAGATATGCTTGTAGATGAAAGTTAGCCTATAGAAAAGTGAAGAAGTAAAGTAAGAAAAGAATATCTAATGATAAGTATTCGTAGCAAGCACTAAAATATAAGTTAGAATATCCAAAATGTTAGTAATAATATAATAATTACGAATCTGTATTCGGGTTGTCAAGATATGCTTGTAGATGAAAGTTAGCCTATAGAAAAGTGAAGAAGTAAAGTAAGAAAAGAATATCTAATGATAAGTTTTCGTAGCAAGCACTAAAATATAAGTTAGAATATCCAAAATGTTAGTAATAATATAATAATTAAGAATCTGTATTCGGTTTGTCAAGATATGCTTGTAGATGAAAGTTAGCCTATAGAAAAGTGAAGAAGTAAAGTAAGAAAAGAATATCTAATGATAAGTTTTCGTAGCAAGCACTAAAATATAAGTTAGAATATCCAAAATGTTAGTAATAATATAATAATTACGAATCTGTATTCGGGTTGTCAAGATATGCTTGTAGATGAAAGTTAGCCTATAGAAAAGTGAAGAAGTAAAGTAAGAAAAGAATATCTAATGATAAGTTTTCGTAGCAAGCACTAAAATATAAGTTAGAATATCCAAAATGTTAGTAATAATATAATAATTAAGAATCTGTATTCGGTTTGTCAAGATATGCTTGTAGATGAAAGTTAGCCTATAGAAAAGTGAAGAAGTAAAGTAAGAAAAGAATATCTAATGATAAGTTTTCGTAGCAAGCACTAAAATATAAGTTAGAATATCCAAAATGTTAGTAATAATATAATAATTAAGAATCTGTATTCGGTTTGTCAAGATATGCTTGTAGATGAAAGTTAGCCTATAGAAAAGTGAAGAAGTAAAGTAAGAAAAGAATATCTAATGATAAGTTTTCGTAGCAAGCACTAAAATATAAGTTAGAATATCCAAAATGTTAGTAATAATATAATAATTACGAATCTGTATTCGGGTTGTCAAGATATGCTTGTAGATGAAAGTTAGCCTATAGAAAAGTGAAGAAGTAAAGTAAGAAAAGAATATCTAATGATAAGTTTTCGTAGCAAGCACTAAAATATAAGTTAGAATATCCAAAATGTTAGTAATAATATAATAATTACGAATCTGTATTCGGGTTGTCAAGATATGCTTGTAGATGAAAGTTAGCCTATAGAAAAGTGAAGAAGTAAAGTAAGAAAAGAATATCTAATGATAAGTTTTCGTAGCAAGCACTAAAATATAAGTTAGAATATCCAAAATGTTAGTAATAATATAATAATTACGAATCTGTATTCGGGTTGTCAAGATATGCTTGTAGATGAAAGTTAGCCTATAGAAAAGTGAAGAAGTAAAGTAAGAAAAGAATATCTAATGATAAGTTTTCGTAGCAAGCACTAAAATATAAGTTAGAATATCCAAAATGTTAGTAATAATATAATAATTAAGAATCTGTATTCGGTTTGTCAAGATATGCTTGTAGATGAAAGTTAGCCTATAGAAAAGTGAAGAAGTAAAGTAAGAAAAGAATATCTAATGATAAGTTTTCGTAGCAAGCACTAAAATATAAGTTAGAATATCCAAAATGTTAGTAATAATATAATAATTACGAATCTGTATTCGGGTTGTCAAGATATGCTTGTAGATGAAAGTTAGCCTATAGAAAAGTGAAGAAGTAAAGTAAGAAAAGAATATCTAATGATAAGTTTTCGTAGCAAGCACTAAAATATAAGTTAGAATATCCAAAATGTTAGTAATAATATAATAATTAAGAATCTGTATTCGGTTTGTCAAGATATGCTTGTAGATGAAAGTTAGCCTATAGAAAAGTGAAGAAGTAAAGTAAGAAAAGAATATCTAATGATAAGTTTTCGTAGCAAGCACTAAAATATAAGTTAGAATATCCAAAATGTTAGTAATAATATAATAATTACGAATCTGTATTCGGGTTGTCAAGATATGCTTGTAGATGAAAGTTAGCCTATAGAAAAGTGAAGAAGTAAAGTAAGAAAAGAATATCTAATGATAAGTTTTCGTAGCAAGCACTAAAATATAAGTTAGAATATCCAAAATGTTAGTAATAATATAATAATTAAGAATCTGTATTCGGTTTGTCAAGATATGCTTGTAGATGAAAGTTAGCCTATAGAAAAGTGAAGAAGTAAAGTAAGAAAAGAATATCTAATGATAAGTTTTCGTAGCAAGCACTAAAATATAAGTTAGAATATCCAAAATGTTAGTAATAATATAATAATTAAGAATCTGTATTCGGTTTGTCAAGATATGCTTGTAGATGAAAGTTAGCCTATAGAAAAGTGAAGAAGTAAAGTAAGAAAAGAATATCTAATGATAAGTTTTCGTAGCAAGCACTAAAATATAAGTTAGAATATCCAAAATGTTAGTAATAATATAATAATTACGAATCTGTATTCGGGTTGTCAAGATATGCTTGTAGATGAAAGTTAGCCTATAGAAAAGTGAAGAAGTAAAGTAAGAAAAGAATATCTAATGATAAGTTTTCGTAGCAAGCACTAAAATATAAGTTAGAATATCCAAAATGTTAGTAATAATATAATAATTACGAATCTGTATTCGGGTTGTCAAGATATGCTTGTAGATGAAAGTTAGCCTATAGAAAAGTGAAGAAGTAAAGTAAGAAAAGAATATCTAATGATAAGTTTTCGTAGCAAGCACTAAAATATAAGTTAGAATATCCAAAATGTTAGTAATAATATAATAATTAAGAATCTGTATTCGGTTTGTCAAGATATGCTTGTAGATGAAAGTTAGCCTATAGAAAAGTGAAGAAGTAAAGTAAGAAAAGAATATCTAATGATAAGTTTTCGTAGCAAGCACTAAAATATAAGTTAGAATATCCAAAATGTTAGTAATAATATAATAATTAAGAATCTGTATTCGGTTTGTCAAGATATGCTTGTAGATGAAAGTTAGCCTATAGAAAAGTGAAGAAGTAAAGTAAGAAAAGAATATCTAATGATAAGTTTTCGTAGCAAGCACTAAAATATAAGTTAGAATATCCAAAATGTTAGTAATAATATAATAATTACGAATCTGTATTCGGGTTGTCAAGATATGCTTGTAGATGAAAGTTAGCCTATAGAAAAGTGAAGAAGTAAAGTAAGAAAAGAATATCTAATGATAAGTTTTCGTAGCAAGCACTAAAATATAAGTTAGAATATCCAAAATGTTAGTAATAATATAATAATTACGAATCTGTATTCGGGTTGTCAAGATATGCTTGTAGATGAAAGTTAGCCTATAGAAAAGTGAAGAAGTAAAGTAAGAAAAGAATATCTAATGATAAGTTTTCGTAGCAAGCACTAAAATATAAGTTAGAATATCCAAAATGTTAGTAATAATATAATAATTACGAATCTGTATTCGGGTTGTCAAGATATGCTTGTAGATGAAAGTTAGCCTATAGAAAAGTGAAGAAGTAAAGTAAGAAAAGAATATCTAATGATAAGTTTTCGTAGCAAGCACTAAAATATAAGTTAGAATATCCAAAATGTTAGTAATAATATAATAATTAAGAATCTGTATTCGGTTTGTCAAGATATGCTTGTAGATGAAAGTTAGCCTATAGAAAAGTGAAGAAGTAAAGTAAGAAAAGAATATCTAATGATAAGTTTTCGTAGCAAGCACTAAAATATAAGTTAGAATATCCAAAATGTTAGTAATAATATAATAATTACGAATCTGTATTCGGGTTGTCAAGATATGCTTGTAGATGAAAGTTAGCCTATAGAAAAGTGAAGAAGTAAAGTAAGAAAAGAATATCTAATGATAAGTTTTCGTAGCAAGCACTAAAATATAAGTTAGAATATCCAAAATGTTAGTAATAAAATAATAATTAAGAATCTGTATTCGGTTTGTCAAGATATGCTTGTAGATGAAAGTTAGCCTATAGAAAAGTGAAGAAGTAAAGTAAGAAAAGAATATCTAATGATAAGTTTTCGTAGCAAGCACTAAAATATAAGTTAGAATATCCAAAATGTTAGTAATAATATAATAATTACGAATCTGTATTCGGGTTGTCAAGATATGCTTGTAGATGAAAGTTAGCCTATAGAAAAGTGAAGAAGTAAAGTAAGAAAAGAATATCTAATGATAAGTTTTCGTAGCAAGCACTAAAATATAAGTTAGAATATCCAAAATGTTAGTAATAATATAATAATTAAGAATCTGTATTCGGTTTGTCAAGATATGCTTGTAGATGAAAGTTAGCCTATAGAAAAGTGAAGAAGTAAAGTAAGAAAAGAATATCTAATGATAAGTTTTCGTAGCAAGCACTAAAATATAAGTTAGAATATCCAAAATGTTAGTAATAATATAATAATTACGAATCTGTATTCGGGTTGTCAAGATATGCTTGTAGATGAAAGTTAGCCTATAGAAAAGTGAAGAAGTAAAGTAAGAAAAGAATATCTAATGATAAGTTTTCGTAGCAAGCACTAAAATATAAGTTAGAATATCCAAAATGTTAGTAATAATATAATAATTACGAATCTGTATTCGGGTTGTCAAGATATGCTTGTAGATGAAAGTTAGCCTATAGAAAAGTGAAGAAGTAAAGTAAGAAAAGAATATCTAATGATAAGTTTTCGTAGCAAGCACTAAAATATAAGTTAGAATATCCAAAATGTTAGTAATAATATAATAATTAAGAATCTGTATTCGGTTTGTCAAGATATGCTTGTAGATGAAAGTTAGCCTATAGAAAAGTGAAGAAGTAAAGTAAGAAAAGAATATCTAATGATAAGTTTTCGTAGCAAGCACTAAAATATAAGTTAGAATATCCAAAATGTTAGTAATAATATAATAATTACGAATCTGTATTCGGGTTGTCAAGATATGCTTGTAGATGAAAGTTAGCCTATAGAAAAGTGAAGAAGTAAAGTAAGAAAAGAATATCTAATGATAAGTTTTCGTAGCAAGCACTAAAATATAAGTTAGAATATCCAAAATGTTAGTAATAATATAATAATTACGAATCTGTATTCGGGTTGTCAAGATATGCTTGTAGATGAAAGTTAGCCTATAGAAAAGTGAAGAAGTAAAGTAAGAAAAGAATATCTAATGATAAGTTTTCGTAGCAAGCACTAAAATATAAGTTAGAATATCCAAAATGTTAGTAATAATATAATAATTAAGAATCTGTATTCGGTTTGTCAAGATATGCTTGTAGATGAAAGTTAGCCTATAGAAAAGTGAAGAAGTAAAGTAAGAAAAGAATATCTAATGATAAGTTTTCGTAGCAAGCACTAAAATATAAGTTAGAATATCCAAAATGTTAGTAATAATATAATAATTACGAATCTGTATTCGGGTTGTCAAGATATGCTTGTAGATGAAAGTTAGCCTATAGAAAAGTGAAGAAGTAAAGTAAGAAAAGAATATCTAATGATAAGTTTTCGTAGCAAGCACTAAAATATAAGTTAGAATATCCAAAATGTTAGTAATAAAATAATAATTAAGAATCTGTATTCGGTTTGTCAAGATATGCTTGTAGATGAAAGTTAGCCTATAGAAAAGTGAAGAAGTAAAGTAAGAAAAGAATATCTAATGATAAGTTTTCGTAGCAAGCACTAAAATATAAGTTAGAATATCCAAAATGTTAGTAATAAAATAATAATTAAGAATCTGTATTCGGTTTGTCAAGATATGCTTGTAGATGAAAGTTAGCCTATAGAAAAGTGAAGAAGTAAAGTAAGAAAAGAATATCTAATGATAAGTTTTCGTAGCAAGCACTAAAATATAAGTTAGAATATCCAAAATGTTAGTAATAATATAATAATTACGAATCTGTATTCGGGTTGTCAAGATATGCTTGTAGATGAAAGTTAGCCTATAGAAAAGTGAAGAAGTAAAGTAAGAAAAGAATATCTAATGATAAGTTTTCGTAGCAAGCACTAAAATATAAGTTAGAATATCCAAAATGTTAGTAATAAAATAATAATTAAGAATCTGTATTCGGTTTGTCAAGATATGCTTGTAGATGAAAGTTAGCCTATAGAAAAGTGAAGAAGTAAAGTAAGAAAAGAATATCTAATGATAAGTTTTCGTAGCAAGCACTAAAATATAAGTTAGAATATCCAAAATGTTAGTAATAAAATAATAATCACGAATCTGTATTCGGTTTGTCAAGATATGCTTGTAGATGAAAGTTAGCCTATAGAAAAGTAAAGAAGTAAAGTAAGAAAAGAATATCTAATGATAAGTTTTCGTAGCAAGCACTAAAATATAAGTTAGAATATCCAAAATGTTAGTAATAATATAATAATTACGAATCTGTATTCGGGTTGTCAAGATATGCTTGTAGATGAAAGTTAGCCTATAGAAAAGTGAAGAAGTAAAGTAAGAAAAGAATATCTAATGATAAGTTTTCGTAGCAAGCACTAAAATATATGTTAGAATATCCAAAATGTTAGTAATAATGTCACTATTACGAATCTGTATTCGTAATGTCAAGATATGCTTGTAGATGAAAGTTAGCCTATAGAAAAGTGAAGAAGTAAAGTAAGAAAAGAATATCTAATGATAAGTTTACGTAGCAAGCACTAAAATATATGTTAGAATATCCAAAATGTTAGTAATAATGTCACTATTACGAATCTGTATTCGTAATGTCAAGATATGCTTGTAGATGAAAGTTAGCCTATAGAAAAGTGAAGAAGTAAAGTAAGAAAAGAATATCTAATGATAAGTTTACGTAGCAAGCACTAAAATATATGTTAGAATATCCAAAATGTTAGTAATAATGTCACTATTACGAATCTGTATTCGTAATGTCAAGATATGCTTGTAGATGAAAGTTAGCCTATAGAAAAGTGAAGAAGTAAAGTAAGAAAAGAATATCTAATGATAAGTTTTCGTAGCAAGCACTAAAATATAAGTTAGAATATCCAAAATGTTAGTAATAATATAATAATTAAGAATCTGTATTCGGTTTGTCAAGATATGCTTGTAGATGAAAGTTAGCCTATAGAAAAGTGAAGAAGTAAAGTAAGAAAAGAATATCTAATGATAAGTTTTCGTAGCAAGCACTAAAATATAAGTTAGAATATCCAAAATGTTAGTAATAAAATAATAATCACGAATCTGTATTCGGTTTGTCAAGATATGCTTGTAGATGAAAGTTAGCCTATAGAAAAGTAAAGAAGTAAAGTAAGAAAAGAATATCTAATGATAAGTTTTCGTAGCAAGCACTAAAATATAAGTTAGAATATCCAAAATGTTAGTAATAATATAATAATTACGAATCTGTATTCGGGTTGTCAAGATATGCTTGTAGATGAAAGTTAGCCTATAGAAAAGTGAAGAAGTAAAGTAAGAAAAGAATATCTAATGATAAGTTTTCGTAGCAAGCACTAAAATATAAGTTAGAATATCCAAAATGTTAGTAATAAAATAATAATTAAGAATCTGTATTCGGTTTGTCAAGATATGCTTGTAGATGAAAGTTAGCCTATAGAAAAGTGAAGAAGTAAAGTAAGAAAAGAATATCTAATGATAAGTTTTCGTAGCAAGCACTAAAATATAAGTTAGAATATCCAAAATGTTAGTAATAAAATAATAATCACGAATCTGTATTCGGTTTGTCAAGATATGCTTGTAGATGAAAGTTAGCCTATAGAAAAGTAAAGAAGTAAAGTAAGAAAAGAATATCTAATGATAAGTTTTCGTAGCAAGCACTAAAATATAAGTTAGAATATCCAAAATGTTAGTAATAATATAATAATTACGAATCTGTATTCGGGTTGTCAAGATATGCTTGTAGATGAAAGTTAGCCTATAGAAAAGTGAAGAAGTAAAGTAAGAAAAGAATATCTAATGATAAGTTTTCGTAGCAAGCACTAAAATATATGTTAGAATATCCAAAATGTTAGTAATAATGTCACTATTACGAATCTGTATTCGTAATGTCAAGATATGCTTGTAGATGAAAGTTAGCCTATAGAAAAGTGAAGAAGTAAAGTAAGAAAAGAATATCTAATGATAAGTTTACGTAGCAAGCACTAAAATATATGTTAGAATATCCAAAATGTTAGTAATAATGTCACTATTACGAATCTGTATTCGTAATGTCAAGATATGCTTGTAGATGAAAGTTAGCCTATAGAAAAGTGAAGAAGTAAAGTAAGAAAAGAATATCTAATGATAAGTTTACGTAGCAAGCACTAAAATATATGTTAGAATATCCAAAATGTTAGTAATAATGTCACTATTACGAATCTGTATTCGTAATGTCAAGATATGCTTGTAGATGAAAGTTAGCCTATAGAAAAGTGAAGAAGTAAAGTAAGAAAAGAATATCTAATGATAAGTTTACGTAGCAAGCACTAAAATATATGTTAGAATATCCAAAATGTTAGTAATAATGTCACTATTACGAATCTGTATTCGTAATGTCAAGATATGCTTGTAGATGAAAGTTAGCCTATAGAAAAGTGAAGAAGTAAAGTAAGAAAAGAATATCTAATGATAAGTTTACGTAGCAAGCACTAAAATATAAGTTAGAATATCCAAAATGTTAGTAATAATGTCACTATTACGAATCTGTATTCGTAATGTCAAGATATGCTTGTAGATGAAAGTTAGCCTATAGAAAAGTGAAGAAGTAAAGTAAGAAAAGAATATCTAATGATAAGTTTACGTAGCAAGCACTAAAATATATGTTAGAATATCCAAAATGTTAGTAATAATGTCACTATTACGAATCTGTATTCGTAATGTCAAGATATGCTTGTAGATGAAAGTTAGCCTATAGAAAAGTGAAGAAGTAAAGTAAGAAAAGAATATCTAATGATAAGTTTACGTAGCAAGCACTAAAATATATGTTAGAATATCCAAAATGTTAGTAATAATGTCACTATTACGAATCTGTATTCGTAATGTCAAGATATGCTTGTAGATGAAAGTTAGCCTATAGAAAAGTGAAGAAGTAAAGTAAGAAAAGAATATCTAATGATAAGTTTACGTAGCAAGCACTAAAATATAAGTTAGAATATCCAAAATGTTAGTAATAATGTCACTATTACGAATCTGTATTCGTAATGTCAAGATATGCTTGTAGATGAAAGTTAGCCTATAGAAAAGTGAAGAAGTAAAGTAAGAAAAGAATATCTAATGATAAGTTTACGTAGCAAGCACTAAAATATATATTAGAATATCCAAAATGTTAGTAATAATGTCACTATTACGAATCTGTATTCGTAATGTCAAGATATGCTTGTAGATGAAAGTTAGCCTATAGAAAAGTGAAGAAGTAAAGTAAGAAAAGAATATCTAATGATAAGTTTACGTAGCAAGCACTAAAATATATGTTAGAATATCCAAAATGTTAGTAATAATGTCACTATTACGAATCTGTATTCGTAATGTCAAGATATGCTTGTAGATGAAAGTTAGCCTATAGAAAAGTGAAGAAGTAAAGTAAGAAAAGAATATCTAATGATAAGTTTACGTAGCA
>CAMPDV010003759.1:0-47781 GCA_946699065.1 Loxodes magnus
GTTATTCTTCTGTCTTCTATATATCTACCTTTATTAGATCTTTATTGTAAACTTTCTTTATTTTTTCTTACATATATTACGAATTTTCATTTATAATTTTTTCTTCTTAATCAAGCTTTATAAACTCATAAAAATTATCCTTTTCCTCCTCTATAATCTTTTCTTATTTCTCTTTCCATTATATTTTTTTTAGATATCATTTTTTCTAGTATATTCATATAATCTTTTTTATCAATTTAACTTGAGATCTTTTTACTTTTCTTAGGTTCTAATGAATTTATCGAATTTGGCGTTACCTCATATTTTATAAAGTAGTTTCACTCCTTATCTTTCTACTCCTATTACTCTTAGATTTCAAATACATATTATCTTTCTTCTTTGTATTCTGAACATTTTCCATGATATATCTTTCATCTTCTCTTGCATCATTACAGAAAGAGCATTGGCTTGACATGACTAGGTGTCATTCTTTTAAGCAATCCTAGATCTCATTAATCTCGTTCTTATTCTAAATATGTAGCATATTTCTTCTGTTCTATTTTTATTGTATCTCAGTTAGTTGGGTCCTACTACATATTCATCAAATCAAGTCTTTCTATACTGTAATCTTGTTATCATTTACTCCATATTCTTTCTCTATCTTCTACGTATACTCTATATTTTCAAATTGTACGATTAATGTTTTCTTCCCTTTTTAATTATTATTACCATCATCTATAAATATATCTTTTTCCTCAATTCTTAATTCTAATTTTATTGCCTTTTAATATTTTTCAAATATAAATATCTTTTTATTACATAGGTAAAACATTAATCCTTCTACTGTTTTTCTTTAGTTACCTATTAGTTTGCCTCTTAAATGTTTTTTGCTATAGGAAATGTTTGAATTTCATAAACTATAGTTCATGTTCTAACATCTAATTTTGCCCTTAAAAGGAACATCTATGATTGTTCGAAAAGATCTTCACTTTATTTTTTCTAATTACTCGATTACTTATTTTTGCATAAATTATTCGTAATATGGGATCACTTCTATCCCATAAATGAAAACTGAGTTTACGAAAATTTTTTTCATTATTCCTACAATGTATGGTTTTAATCGCTTATTAATTGTTATTTTTCCCATTATTTATGTTAACATATTTTAAGCTGATTCTAATCTATTCTCCATGTTTTTTATCAAAACCTATGTTCTCTTTCATTATATGGCCTAGATACTAAAAGGTATTTACTCTTTATATCCTTAAATTTCCCACATCGATAATATTTCCAATATTTTCTCAGTCACTATTTTCTGCCGCTTTCTATATCATTAATTTTGCTTATCTGCAATTTCCAATTTATACTTTTCTGCCCATTAATTAAATTTTCGATTAATTCCTACAATTATTCCTATTCATTTATTAAGGTTAGGTTTAATATTTTAAAAATACCAAAGAATATAATATATTAAGTTATAAAATTTAATCTTATATAATAATAATATTAATTTTAATTTTTCCGTTTTAGGGATTTCCAACCCCGTCAGGAATACAGCAGTTCATGCTCCCTGCTGTTAAATATAAAAGTTCGGGTCACCCAATTTTAGCGAGATTGGGAACATGGATTTTTCCAGGTTTTCCCTCCTTTAACTTGCCTTGGTTCCATCTTAATCTTGTATATTGAACCATCCAGGTTGCAATATATTATTTTCATTCTTGCTTCTTCTTTTTTCTTCTTTTGTTGTTCTTTTATCCAATAATTTCTTTATTTTTATTAGAATTTCTAACACTTCCGATAAAAATGTCATACGCTTCCACAGTAGAAACATTTCTTTTTTATTTTGAATTATTTTCCTTGATTTGTTTGCTCTTTCTAGGCTTCGATTTCCATTTGTATAGCTCCAGTTTCACTTTACTCTTTCTTAAAAGTTTACAATTTCTCTTCTACTTATCCGAGTCTGTTATTCAGTTCAGTCTGTTTCTAAAGCTAATTTTAGGATTCGTTAGTCTGACTTTGTGAGATATTCCAAAAGGCACTAAGATCTCTTTCCTAGGACATAAGTCTTGACTCATCTCCTTCTGCTAGGTCTAGCTTTGCCATCAGCATATCATTGTCCTTCTTCAATCTCTTGACCTCTTCCTGGAGGTTCAGTACCACTTTGATGAACTACTCCATGCTCATCTGGCCAGAAGGGTTGAACTCTGATACCTCCTGGTGGAGAGCAGATTTCATCTGTTTCCTCGGTTTCTCGCTTGAGGTGGAGTTTCCGTGTGTATATTCTTCAAGGTTGGCTTTCGTTCGTTTTGTTGGATTCCAAGTTGTTAGTTCAGTGTTGGTTAAGGTTGTGATAGAGAAGATTGTTAAGATTATTAAAACTTTGTTTCTTGCTTCCTCCCTTCCTTTTTGGCTTAGGAAGAGGTGGTATAGAAGCCTGACTTGAAACCTTCAGCCATTTTTTTTATTTTTATTTAATCTTATATAAAACTTATTTATTTATATATGCTAAATTATTTCTATATTATTTAGTTTAATTATAAAATATATATGCTATAAAATTAAAAACTTTTTATATCATTATTATATATATAATGTCAGGCTTCAAGGAGGGTTTTTTACTATCTCCTCAGAGTAGAAAAAGAAAAACTAAAGCATCCTCTTTAGCACATCTTAGCTTCAATTGACCAACTCTTATTTAGATAAAATGGATTATCAGAAATTGATTATCGAAAACCTCCTAAATATACGAAAATAAAATAGCCAACTATCCATATAATTTATTCTTAAAGAATAAATTTAATACTTTATAAATAGCTTTAATATATTAAGATATTAAAATAGTAACTTCAAGATAGAAATTAGCAATCATCTTAAGCTTTAGAGTTTAACTAGATAATTGTGCAGATAGAAGAAAGTTAAACTAATTCACTGAGATTACTGAGAGATTGTTTCTAAAAAGTCTTTCTCACATTCCAATGGATAAAGAGTTAGCAATGTAAACAAAAAAGGAAATAGAATAAATAAAAAACTTAAATGCTGATTTTACCAAAATTTTGGGTGTTTTGTAAGAAAATGTTGTAAATTCTAAAATAAAAAAAATGCAGAGAATGTGAAACTTCAAAAAATATGAAATAAACTAATCAGATTGTATGTTACCACAAAAGGGTAAAATTTATAAACTAAAGATAACAAACAAAAACATTAGCAATCAAGTTGTGAAAATAAAAAAACTTGATTCTATAATTCTTAGATTATATAAACTAGCTTTTCATTTAATTTATATATACTTATTGTTAATTATTTAAAAACATAAAATTATAATTTGTTATAAAAAATGAACAATATAAGACTAGGAAAACTTAAAATATATTTAATATTTCTAAAATTAAAGAAATTTAAATTAATTGGTTTTATATTTTAATATGAGAATAAGATTCATATTAGAAAGTTAAAAATTATCCTAATATATTATATAGTATATAAACATTACAGAGATAAAGTATATACGTATGATAAAAAAAGATTAATATTATTTATAATTTAAATTATAGCAAATATTACTTTCTTAATTTATTTATCTTACTAATCATCTTGTATAAGTATTAGTTTAAATTAAATTCCTTATTAGAAAGTTAAAAGTAAATAGATTTCACGCTCCCTAAAGTTGAATATGGAGGAGAATTAATACCTTGAGCAATCTAAAATGGAGCTACTAGAACACTAAATAAAATTGACAAAAGTATGAGATTAATAGCAAGGAAAGCCTTTTAAGCACCTGAAAAAACTTTTAATGAGTTCTGTTATATAGATCTTAACTTAATGCCATTTAATCTTATTATGGCTTGTAAGTTTTTTAGATTTTTTATAAAATACGATAAGAAAGTATTAACCTTCCATAATCAACATTAGGGACTCTGTTTATGAATAATTGATAGGAAGGATATTAATATAGAGATTAATTAACAAGATTATCTGAATACTACGAAATTGACTTTAATAATTAGGAACATAATAGTAGCTTAACTACCTTTACGAAATATGTAAAGAACTATATTCTACATAAATTCTATAAAGTAACTTAGTAAAGACTTAACAGTATGCCAACTGCAAAGATTTTTATAGAATAATTTTGTAACTAACGATAATTCCCAGAAATTACCTATCCTAAACTAAATAAATAATATAGAAAAGAAATAATTAGTATATACAAACTCAGAACTTAAACCTGCAACTTTCAGAAAGATTTTCAAGACAGACATTACCTTATCGAGAATCCTCACTGCATCTGTGGAGAATTGGATAAATTCCAACATATTATTGATTATAATTGTTACATAGATATAAGAGAATGGCTAATAAAAAAGATTGAATAAGGTGATATAAGAAGATTAATAACCTATAATTAAAATTATATCAATTAATTCCAAAAAAAAGATAGAATATATAGATTTACAAGATAAAATTTTCCGTAGAATGCTGCTCAAAAGGAGATTGGAATTATTCGAACTGGAAAAAGATGAAT
This sequence comes from Loxodes magnus, assembly GCA_946699065.1. NCBI lineage: Eukaryota > Ciliophora > Karyorelictea > Loxodida > Loxodidae > Loxodes > Loxodes magnus. Next base: position 4,502 of record CAMPDV010003759.1, read on the forward strand.
GATTGGAAAGTCTGGATTCTAAGGAAGAGGAAGTAAAAGGCCAAGAAAATAGCGAAGAGGATGAGGAAGATAATGAAGAAAAAGAAGAGCTAGAAGAACTAAAAGAGTAAGTGGAAGATTAGAAGGAATAAAATGATAATTAATATGATCAAGCTGAAGTAGAAGATGAAGATGAAAGGGAGATGAAAAACTTATTAATAATTCTATAACATCTTTAATTGAAGGAAGTAATTCTAACAATTAAAAATGTCACAAAACTATTTTAATTTAGTTTAAGTTTAAGGAAAAATCTAAATGCTTGATTTTCATAAAACCTGTTCATTTTGTAAGATAATGCTTAAAATTCTAAAATAAACAAAATGCAGAGATTAAGGAACTTCAAAAAGTATGGAATAAACTAACCAGATTGTAAGCTACCCAAGAGGAGTAAAATTTATAAACTTAAGATAACAAACGAAAAAAAATAGTAAGCAGGTCATAACAATTAAAAATCTTAATCCTATAATTCTAAGATTATATAGACTACCTTTTTATTTAATATATATATTTATTGCTAATTATTTTAAAGGCATAAAATTAAAATTAGTTATAAAAATGAACATTTTAAGATTAGGATAAACTTAAAATATATTTAATATTTCTAAAATTAAAGAAATTTAAATTAGTTGATTGTATATTTAAATATGAGAATAAGATTAATATTAGAAAGTTAAAAATGATCCTAATATATTTCTATTCAAATAAGTTATTAAATAGAATATAAGCATCACAGAGGTTTATAAAGTATTTATATAAGATAAAAAGCTATTATTTTACTTTGAAACAAAATAGAGATAAAATAATAATTATTCCTTAAATAATGTAAGTTTAAATATCTTTATTATTATGCTTTATAATTTAAATTATAGCAAATAGAAAATATTACTTTCTTAATTTATTTATCTTAGTAATAATATTGTGTAAATATTAGTTTAAATGAAATTCTAAACAATGATTAGAAAGTGAGAAAGTAAATAGATTTATATATTTAAAGCAATTCCTTTATAAATAATTTTTTTAATTTATACATATTGTCATTTATAACTTATAAAATGAAACTTATTTCAATTATGGAAAAAATTGTTCAAATAAGAATGAGATATTTTCTAAGACTTTAGAATATATAAATTATAAACTGTTGGATTATTTAAATAATATAATAAGAATAAATTAATTAAAACTAATCTTAAAACTTTTATTTTATTTAAACTAAAATAGTTTAAGAATCTTGTCATGATCCCATCATTTTTCTTCAATTGTTCCTTCTTTCTACTCATCTTTAATTTCTTCCTTTCTTCCTTTTTGCTTTTTCCATTTTTAGAATCTCAAATCTTCTTGTGAAATATTTTGATTTATAAATTTTAATATTCCATCTTAAACTTTGAAAATTAGTTTATATATTCTTGATCGTATAGTACAAAAAACCTTAAGTCACAATTCCAGATTTTTTCTGATAATAAATCCCTTATATTAGAATAGTATATAAATTTAGAGATATGATCAAAAGTTCCATACTCTCGTCACATACAATAAAGATTATCAATAGAATAAAGAAGATCTTAAAGATATCTAAGAAAATTTTAGGACTAAATTCTTAGTTTATATATACTGATAATTTCTTGTCTATACCATTTGTTTAACTTAATATAAATAATTTGTGGAAATTGCTAAATATTACCAAATTTCTCCTTATATATATTATCTGTTTTCATTCTCATACATTTTTAGTAGCTGCATTATAGAAATAATGTTGTATTTTTCTCTTATATGCTTAATAAAAGTTTAAGGCTTATATTATTCTAATAATTTGGCAGATCGATATTGAAAAGGCCTGATAATTGCTACACTTAATCATAGTATTTAATTCCTTTATTCTAGATATTAATGAAAAGAGATCCTATTGTTGATATTGGAAAATCAATACTTTCTTATTTCATTTTATAGTAGAATCTTAAGAATTTTAAAGCCATAATGTATTCTTTTAAGTTTTGTTGATTATATTAGCTTTTTTAACTTTGGAGGCTCTTCTAGCTCTTTAGGTAGATTTCAATCTCTCCGTTTTAGTCCATTTATTTTCCATTTGAGAGCTCGTCTATCTAAACTGTTCTTGCTTGTATTTCCATAATGTATCGAGTTCTCTTTCCTGATTAATCATTCTGAGGTCTAAGGTGTCTAGAAATCTATGTTGAATCTATTCTGAAAGCTTTGAGTTCTCCGTCCGTAGTTTCCTAATCTCTTCCTGGAGATTTAGCACTACTTTAATGAGCTAGGAACGCCACGATTTAAAATTATTTCTCTTATTTTCTTCTTTTAAAAAATCAGGAATCATAGTTTTCTTATTCAAAGAATTTAAATTTTTCTGAAGGCTGAAGATAGAAGGAAATAGAGGAAATTCAGGTTCTTGTAATAAAGATCACATCTAAATAAAGTTCTTCTAAAACATTATTAAATCATCTCAGTCAATCATTTGATGTTCCTCCATCTTCTGTAACGGTTGGCGATATATGAAGACAGGAAAAGTCTTAGGATTGAACTTTAGCTCCCAAGTACTGATAGCGAATCGTTGGACAGTCTTTTGTACTACTATAGAAAACTCTCGAGTTAAAAGTTTCTCCTTAGAGATCTTACTCTCTTATCCGTGGTTATATCTATTACAAAACGAATCCTAATACAGTTTATGCTGTATCATATTACCTATTAAAATTTGAAATGATTCATCCATTTTTATACTTGCATATAAAATAATTAAAAATACATAGAAGTTTAAAAGGATTAAATATAACTAAACAACTAAAGAAGGAAATAATTAAAATAGCCAGAAAGTAAATTTCATAATTCATCAAGCAACTAAAAATGAGTAATTTGTAGCAATATCTATTTTAGAACATCTTATTTAAATTATATGGTTAAAAAAAATACAAAATTGAACTAATTTTAAACATAATAGAAAGAATAAAATATATTTATTCAAAAAGAAAATTATTTTAAAAGTTAAAGAACATTCTCTTAAAATTATATAGAGAAAATCTAATAGCGTTAAGAGCTAAAAAATAAAATGGAAAAAAAGACACTAATAATTTAAAATATTATATATTTCTATATTTTTACTAATTAAGATAAAATACAAACTTAAACATAGTTAAATAAATCTTAGAAAAAATTATGCTATGATAAAAAATGAGAAATTTTTGAAGAAATCCCTTTTAGAACTCATTTCTAGCTAAAGTAAAATAAGTTATTAATAATTAAATATGGGAATATACTTAAATTAAAAAATAAGAAAATAAAACGTAAATAGTGATTAAATATATTTAAACTATCAAATATAAAAATATACAAAATTTAAAAAATAAGAATAATCAAAAATAAGGCTAAAACTTCAATAATTTAAATTATTGCGTGAAAATTATCTTTTTTCTAAATAAATTTAAGGTTTAAAATTTAAAATGCATGTTTATGCTAATTTTAAACAAACAAAAATTTAATATAATAATACTAAAAACTAGCAAATTTTTAATTTTATTTAAACTATTTTTAAATTATAAAGTAGAGAAATAATTTTAAATTATAATCTAAAAAATAATGAATATTCTATTATTAGTTTATAGACTAGATATTAATGTTAAAAAATATTTAACTATACTAATTAATTAATTTGAGCATTTTAAAATTAAAGCAAATTTACTAAACTTGCTAAGTTTCTAAGATTAATAATTAAAATAGATTACTCAGATCTCATATTTAAATTCATTTTATTATTAAAATATGAGTAGCAAGACCCAATTATATAAAATATTATCCATTACTTCTTTATCAATCAGAATAAGTCAACGTATAAGTCATAAGCATTTCTAAGATTCCTTTAGCTAATAAAAAAATTAAAAAAATTAAAATTAAAAGCTTAATTTTAGGAGAGATTAATCTCAGCATAAAAATATTTTTTAAGAAAATCGAAATCTCTTTTATCATTCGATATTTTATAGCCATTGAAATAGTTATACAAACTTAAAAATATCTTATTTAAACATTCTATTTTTAATTTTTTTAATTAAAATTGTTATTAAATCATTCTCTTTTCTCCAATTCCACATACTTCAGAATCTATTCGTCTATTAAATTAAATAACTTTAAGTCCCTTGGATCTTCTCTTTCGTTATTAAGTACTTAACTACAAAACTCTATTACTTTGTCCAGTTCTTAATAAACTTAACTATTCTCGAACTTAAAGCTTTTCTTTAAATCTATTGAAGGAGTTAATGTAAATTCTAAGTTATCTTAAGATTTTATCTCACTTAATCTAATTTTAGGTTTAGAAATATAATTAAAAACTGTTAACTAATCTTCATTGAAGATTATAGCTTTCAGTTTCTCAAGTTCTATCAACTTTTTTACTAAAAAATCAGCTTATAAATAATCTTGAATTGTATCATTAGCTTTTTCTAAGAGTAAAAGCTTTTTCTGGTTTTTATTTAAAAATAATGGTTATTTTTTTTTGAAGAGACTAAGAAATTTGTAAAAGTAGAATTAGAAAAAGTTAATTTTAAAATGATCTTCCTTTTTTATTTTTTACTAAAAGTATAAATTCTTTTATTCACTAGACATATGAAGATTTATTTAGCTCTTTGATGTTTACAAAGGTTCTAAATTCTTAGAAGAATCAATAACCTTATTATCTTAAAATTTCTGAATATTTTCTTCATTATCTTAAATATTACTTTCTCTTAAAGTGTTTGAAAGAACTTCCATTTCCTGCTAAGAAATAACATTTTAGCATGAAATAGATTTTTATTTAAATTTCATTTATTCTTTAGGATTTTTTTCATTTGTAGGATTTTAATTTAAATTTTTCAAATTACTAGCAGTGGATTTCTTGTCAATTAAGTCATTCTTAGACTCAATAATCTAAGTTTATTTATTTCTTAAATAGTTATTAATAAACTCTCGAATTCCAATTTCTTATTCTTAAATGTCATTTTATTCTTTTTTTATAAATTAATTTTAATTATTTTCAGGATTAATTTAAGGTAATTTACTTTTAGTTTTCTTTTTTCGTTCCTTTTTCCAATCTTACTCTTGTTATTGAGAGATTTAGATCACTTTAGAATAGCTCTTAGATTCTTTCTCATTATTATTAATTTAAGTTTGTTGATTCTAGGTATTTTTATTCAGTTTATTTTTTACTTTTAAGCTTTAATCTATATTTTCTTAGAGATCTTCAAATTCAAAGATATCATTTATAAAGTTATATGTGAAAGCATATTTAGAGTATATTATTACAAGAATTTAACTTAAAAGTATTATTATGTTAAGAACACCTCCTATTTAAGATGCCACATCTTAAACCTTTTTATATCGTCTCTTATATTAAAGTATGTTATCAGAAGAAAATAATTCAAGATAAAAAACATCAGAATTTTTTAAATCTAAATTTGAAATAGTCTCTACTTAGGTTGTTTCAATTAAAACGTCTTTTTTTGTTTATTAATTCTCCAACAAAAATCCATCATCTGTTATTATTTCTAAAGGTTTGAATAAAATAGAAGTATATTTACGCTGATATAAATCTAGAGACCAATAATACGTGTTAAGTATGGTTTTTATTTGATTTTCGTAATTAGAAACATCAACTATTTTGTCAGAGAAGAAAACACTTAAAAATAGTTAATTAGCAATCATTTCCTCAATTTATTCTATTGGAGCACATTTTATTTCTGAATTTGTTTCATTTTTACACATTTTAACTTATATTCATATGCTGCTCATGTTGATTTCAGTTCACCATCCTCCTATTTCAAAAGACTTTAGATCAAAACATGTTGATATTTTATAATTTGCAAAAGATTTATGAAATTAATCTTCGAAACCTTAGTAAAAACTTTCGTTACATTAAGTTGTTGGAATTGTTTCATTAAGTAAGCCCGAAGATTTAATTATATTATATCCAACTTCTATTGTAAAGAAAGAAGGCGGAACTATAATATTATTGGTAGCATTTGTAAAAACGAAAGCAAAAGTGTAATTGTTTTTTCCAATTCATTATCAAGGACGTTTATCTTATTTAATCGTTTAAGTAATGACACTTGGATTAGTTTTTAGTATCATATCTTATCCCATACTTATGAAAGATAGTATAAAGAGTATATAGGTACAAATGGACAAAATAATTCCTAAGAGTGAGTGGAATCCTTTTTATCTCTTGTATGAAAAATTAATAAGCATTGGATAAATATCAAAGAAATTAATAAATCCGTTCATTTTATTTTATTAATTTATCAATCAAAATTTTTATTTTAAATTTTAATTTAATTTAAAAATAAAAATTAGTTAAAAATATTTTAAATTTACAAAGTATTTTCAGTTAAAAATTTTAAATTTTTTTTCAGATAAATATTGGATTTAGTTTAAAAGTGATTTATCTTTATATCTTTTCAATTTTAATAATAATGATAGATAGGAGTGTATTTTTCTGATGAAATCTCATGACTTAAACGTAAATGACTGGATTCGGTTTTAATTAGATAGTAATTAGTCATACTTTAAAATTAGAAGTTTGCTAAACTTCTGTTCTTATTTTAAAGAAAGAAATTCTTATATTATTTCATCTTTGCTAACTTAATTTAATGTATAAATGAATTTTTTTATTTTCTTTAAAACAATAAATAATATTTTTTCATGCATATAAAATTTAAAATTCTCATGCTTTTTAACTAACATTTGTTTAAAATTATTTAATTCCTTTTTGTTTTTTTCAGAGTTAAATATATTAAAAGGAAACCTTTTCCTTGAAAGGAAATCCAAAAAGACGCTATTCAATACTTATAAGGCATATATAGAAAATAGAATGCTTTTATTCTAAGATACAAATACTAATTTTAAAATAATATTTAATAAAATAATTTTATTTTTCTAGATTTAATTTTATTATCCTTTTATTTAAATCTCTTTTAATTTTAAAATAATTAGTACTTGTTTATATTTTAATTTTATTCTTATTTAATTTAAACTTATTAGGGTCTTATACTTAGCCTAAGATATTTATTTAAAATTATTAATTATAAACTAAAATAGCTTTAAAAAAGTTACCTTATAAATATTAAAATCTAAAGTTGTTCTGTTGATAGTACTTGGTTTAGTCAAAAATATAAATTAACTAAATCTTAAAATTTATACTATTTTAAATAAAGCTTCCTTAGTTTTTATTAATATTATGCCAATCTTTAATTTTAAGTTTTTTTTTTATTTATAATAATAAAATATTCAGCCTAAAAAAATCATTTTTAATTACCAAATCGACGAAGAAGGGGTAAGAAGGTGCAAAGCTAGAAGAAAATAAAATAGAGTAAATTCTCGTCATACAGTTCAAGGAGAATGGAACTCTTACTTCTAAAACTAAATAGGAATAAGAGTAGTCACTTAAGAAACTATAAATTGCTACTCCTGATATTCAAGAAATCTCCTTATCTAACTCCAGATTTGAGTAATAGCTTGCTCTTGAGTTAATTGAGATGTAACTAGAGGTATAGTTACTCAGATTTGAAATCTTCCAAAGGTAAAAGAATTTAGGATTTAAATTATGAACTTTAATTTGCTATGATTGATTTAAAGAGATAAATCTAAAGATTGATGGGAAAACCCTCTTAGCCAAGAAAACTAAATAATCTTAGAAAGACAGTCTGGAGTAAGGAATTGACTTCCTTGCGAAACATAAAAACCTTTAACTGTATCCTTCAACAAAATCTAACATGAAAACTTATGGAGTTGGAATGAGGGCATTACTTAGTAGCTAAACCTACCTTCAGTAGGCTAGTATATCATCCAAAAAAATAATTCTTCGAAAAAGCTAGTGGATGGAAACTCCACCTAAACTGAAAGGGATTCCTCTCTTAATAAAGATATTACTGGTAGTAATTAGAGGCTAAAAGGACACGTTGCGAAAGGAAGAAAAGAAAAAACAAAACTAGAAATTCTACCGAGGTTAACATCTCTTCTGCGACTTTTCTAGGAGGTTTTATGGAAGCACTTGAACTAGAATAAGAAAGTAGAAAATAAATTTTTAGTGCAAAGCATGGGACAGATACTATCTGAGGAATGAAGTTTCTGCAACATACAGGAATATACAGACTAACGGGAACGGAGGAAAAATCGTTAAAAAAATGATCCAACATGAGTTTAAATATAAGAAGGGCTTCCAATGAAGCAAAACTATCTAATTTTTGTAAGTGATTAAATATAAAAAAGCAAATTTGAAGTTTATAAATAAATATTATTCATATATAAATTGATATAATTTAATTATCAAAATAGAAATTACAAAAAAGAGATATTAAAATTTAATGTTTTTATAAAAGGCATTATTAAAAAATTAAACATATTTTATTTATTTCTCTCAATTATTAATGATATTTAATAATTTAATTTAATAAAATGTTTTAATTATAATTTTTATTTTTAAGTTAGTAAAATAAAAATTTATTTTTTGTTAATAGTAATATAAATTACATTCATAATATTAGAGAAATTTTAACTTATCTAAATTAAGGAATAATTATTGTTGAATATTTAAAAAGTAAAAATCTTATTTTTGAATAACTAATTTTACTTTATAAATCTCTAACTTTTAGATTATATATATTTTTCAATCATTTTTATTTAAAATAGAAATTCATTAATATATTTATTAAAACATTTTAAAATTAATCTAGCCAAAAGGATTTAAATCTTAAATTTATTTAGATAAAATAAATAAAAAAGTTATAATTTTAGCCTTTTAATGGATATTTTTAATTATTTTTAATCCTAAAATATTCTTTGAAACTAATTTAAAAAATTATTCTGTTTATCTATAAAATTTAAATAAATAAATAATAACCTTGATTATAGAGCGCATAGCATCTCGTTGGTGCGCATCTCTTTCCATATCTCAATATATGTCCGTTTCTTCAAGTAAGCCATCAGATAATAGAAATTCTTCTCTTATTAGTTGAATATCTTCATCATTTTCCTCTACATTATCTCTTTTTCTTCTGTTTTCTATCTAACTACACTTTATTAGATCTTTATTGCAAGCTTAATTAATTTTTTCTTACATATCTTACTAATTTTCATTTCTATTTATTTTCTTCTTAATCAAGCTTTTTTACTCTCATAAAAATTATCTTTTTCTGCTCTATAGTATTTTCCTATTTCTTTTTTTCATTTCTTTGTAACCTAGTTTTTCCTTTTTTCTAGTATATCTTTGAAATAATCTTTTTTATTAAGTCAGCTTTAGTTCTTTTTACCCTTCTTAGGTTCTATTGAATTTTTCGAAATTGGTTATACCTTATATTATATAAAATAGTCCATTCCTTATCTCTCAACTCCTATTGCTCTTAGATTTAAAATACATATTTATCTTCCTTCTTTGCATTCTGAATATTTTTCTATGATATGACTTTCATTTTCTCTTGTATCATTACAGAAAAGGCATTGACTTGACACAACTAGATGTCTTTCTTTTAAGCAATCTTAGATCCCATTACATCTCGTTCTCATTTAAAATATTTAGCATATTTCTTCTTTTCTATTTTTATTGAATCTCAGGTAGTTGGGTGGTCCTACTACATATTCATCAAATCATGTTTTTTTATACTGTAATGTTGTTATCATTTACTCCATTCCTTCTCTATCTTCTACGTATATTCTATTTTATGAATTGTTCGATTAATGTTTTTCTTCCCTTTTTAATTATTATTACCATCATCATATATCTTTGTCCTCAATTTTTAATTATAATTTTATTGCCATGAAATATTCAATTATCAATTTTTCTTCTTTACTTAGGTCAAAAATTAATCCATCTACTGTTTTTTCTTAGTTACCTATTAATTTACCTCTTAATTTCAACGTTTTTTGTCATAGGTAACGCTTAAATTTCATAAAATATAGTTCGCGTTCTAACATCTCATTTTGCAATTAAAAAGAGGCATTTATGATTATTCGTAAAGATCTTCTCTATATTATTTCTAATTGCTCTATCATTATTTTCCTACAAATTATTCGCATTATGGAATCACTTCTGTTCCATAACTGAAAACAGAGCTTACGAAAGTTTTTATCATTATTCCTGCATTACATGATTTTAATCTCTTATTCATTGCTATTTTTCCCGTCATTCATGTTTACATCTTTTATGCTGCTTCTAGTCTTTTCTCCATGTGCTTTTCGAAATTGATGTTCTCTTCTATTATATGACCTAAGTACTATAAGGTCGTTACTCTTTCAATCCTTAAATTTCCCATCTCGATAGTATTTCCAATATTTTATCAGTTACTATTTTCTGCTGCTTTTCATATAATTCATTTTGTTTTATTTGCAATTTGCACTTTTTTGCCTATTAAGTTAAATTTTCGATTTCTTCCTCTAATTATTCCCATTCTCTTATTAAAGCTAAGTTATCTGCGTATGCAAAACATCCTGCATATATTTCTTATGTTCATCCCTCTTCGTTTTTATAGTCTATCGTAATTTCTAGCTTTTAATCTTCCAATCTATGGAGAAGTCTTGATATTATCAAGTTAAATAGTCTCGGCGACGTTATGCTTTTATGTTTTAATCCTTTATTTACTCTGTCCATAAATATATTAAGTTAGTCTCTTTTATCTTTTTTTCTTGATTAAATGTATTCTTTTCTTACTCTTTGATATTCTCTATATTTCTCGTTTTATTGATTTTCATTTATTTCAATGTTATTCTTTACCCTTTACTTTAATTGTTTGCTGCATTTTCTGAAAATTTTATTACACTATTTTGTTGCTTTTGAGTATTTATATATATTAAATTTTTATGTTTTAACTGTTCCACGTACCATTTAAAATCCTTCTTATATTTTTTTCTTTCATCGTTTATAAGTCTATGTACCGTTTAGACTATCAATTTCTTCTTCTTAGACATTTTCTTGTATAAATCTTTCAAAGCTTTGTTAGATCTCGTTTTTTAATAGTAGATAATTTAATTTTCTTTCTCTTATGGTTTTCTAACTTCTTTATCAATCTTTACCTATATTATATCGGGTTTATGGTCCCCTATTACGTATGAGCTATAAAAATCACTGTCTATCACCTTTCTTCAATATCTCTTCAATTAAAAAGAAATCTATTTTATATTCATTGTTTTAGTGAACAAAAGTATCTATTTCAGTTCGGTCTAGACATATTAAATTATTCTGTTCCATGAACTTTAGCTGAGTTTGTTTTCTTTAGTAATCATTTCTCAATGTGCGCATTTCAATCTCCTATGATCATTATATTAAGTCCTTTTTCTATTGCTTATAGTTTAAATTCATTCACTAAATTTTAGAATGTTTCATATTATTTGTTGTCATTTCCAACAGGTGCATATACATTTATTACTGCCAGTTTTCTCATTATTTCAATGGCCTTCACTCTTGCTTCTCCAAAAAGCGTCATTTGGTTCATTTCATCTATATTTCTCTAATCTCCTTACATATGTCGTTTCTAATATATAATGTTATTCCTTTCCCTTTTTTGACCCCACATTTGTTAAGATTTTATATCCTGCTATATTACACATATTTTTTTAGTCTTAAATCTAAATAATTTATTATGTCATTATGTGGATACTTTTTCAGATATGAATGAATAGTGCCTTTTTTGCACTTAAAACTCCCTTAACATTTGCAGGCCCTATTTTTATAACTTATTCTTATTCTTCTTTTTCACCCATCCCCTCTACTTCCTCTTCACCACTTTCTTTTGTTTGATTCATCTTCCTTCTCCATCTTTTCTTCTTATCTATCATTCTCTGCTTCCATATTATTTTCATTATTAATTCTTTCCCCTTTATCTATCTTTTCCTTCTTCCTATCTATTCTATTTTTCTTCTTTTGCCTTTTCCTATTAATGTTTGCTGATTAATTACTCATTTTTTTAAGTTTCTTAGCATAATAAATTTTAATTAAAGTTTGTTTAGCTTGCTTCTTAATTCTCACTTTTATCTACATTTTATTATTTTTCTTTTTTTTGTTCTATTTCTTTTGCTTTTTTCTTTATTTACAATTTTCCTTACATACTCCATTAAGTTATTTGTTTATTTCTTCTATTAAGGTTTAGCGTTTTTACCATCACTTATCCTATCTTTTTATCTGATTTTTTTATATTTTATCTTATTATATAGTTTTTGCTTTCTATTTTATTTAATTCTTTTAATATTTCTCTGCCCCTCTACCTTACATATGTCCAATTCTATTTTGGTGAAAAATATTATTATTTATTATTTTAGCATAAAATACTTTTTATTGCTTAATTTTTTAATTGCTTTCATTATTTTTCTATTCTCCTCGTTTTATTTTCTCCTCTTCATTCCTTGCTTTCTCTATAATCATTTATTCTCCTTCTTCAATTATCCTCTTATTTACTTTATTTCCTTTTAAATCTGGTTTGTTTATTGTTAAATTAACTTCTCCTTCAAGCATTTCTGATTCTCTTGTATTTAGTTCTTTCCTTTTTGCTGTTTCCACTCTTCTGCATTATTGGTTTGTGTGCCCTTTCAATTTGCATAGTCAACAAGCAAAATTTACTGGGCGTTGTATTCTTATTTTTTTCCGTTCAAATCTATTACTTCTGGTATCCTCTTTGCTTCATCTATATCCTTTAAATCTAAGTACACTACACTGCTACCTATTAGCATTGTAGTGTTTATGTATATATACTATATCTCTCCTCTAGATTTACCATATTACTTCATTTTCTCCATTACTTCATTTATGTTTGAATATTCATTTATTATGAAGTAAATGGGTAGTTATGAATGTCAAAAAGTATTCTAATTAGTTTCTTCCTTAAATAGGCATTCTAACGTCTTAGATTGTTCATTCCCGGAATTACGCAAATTGCTAGTATCTTTCTTCATTGCTGAAGTCTAAATATATTATTCCGCTTAATTTAATAATGAATTTGGCCATTTCTTGTCCATACTCGCTCCATATTTGATTCTTAAACATTTGTATCACTTCCTAGTCTAAGGTTTTTTTCTATACTAAATCAGTGTTTTCAAGATAGTGGCTAAAATAAACTGAGACCACCATATTTGATAGATCATCATAGGCATTTTAGGAGAGTCTTCCCAATTAGTCTTAAGGGACGTTGGCTGAAATAAGTTGTTCATTCTTTTGTTAAATTATTGCTTAAGTTATGTAATTTTTTTACCACTTCATTCCTTTCTTATTTTATGCTCCTCCTTTTAGTGAAGTCTGTTCAATCATAGATATATTGATATACTTTTTCTGCTGAGCGTATTATTATTTGATGTTCGTTCGATCAATTAATTTGGTTCTGTCTAGTCTAAGAGCTTGTGTTATGAGTCTTGTTTTCATTCGTAATAAGGAAGGTTGGGCTAATTAAAGCGAAGACGTGGTAGAAGAAAGTGCATCAAGTTTTCTCTCCTAAACGTAGTATAAAAACCCTTCTTAAAGCTAAGCTTTTTAATATATATAATAAAGCTATTTAAAATTAAAGAGATACTTATTAATTTATCTTATTTAAATATTAGCATTTAATAAACTTAAGTGATAATCTTATTATTTATTTCTATTATGTAAAACCTAAAATTTAGTTTTTACTACAAGATAGAGTCAAGATTATTAATTTTACTGTAAGTTATGTTTAAAAAATATTATTCATTTTTTTGCACTTTTAAATAAGAGAAAGCTATGGAGAAACTTAAATTTTTAAAGTTTGAGTTAAGCAGTTAAATTATATAAATCTATAAATCATATAAAGTTCAAACTTCTAGCTTATTTAACTTATTGATTTTCTAAATCTTGATGCTTCTAAATTATAAGATCGAAAATTACATGATTTTAAGATTGACCTTTAGAGATGATGGAAGTTGAGCAAATAGAATCTCTGAAAAAGGAATAAAAAGAAGAAATAAAGAATCTTAGAAAGATAAGTTATTACCGCCACTCTTTGGAATATTTGTTTTCGCATTTGTACAAAGTTTAATAGATTGAGAATAAGTGAAGTAAAGGAGAACTGAAGCAAGTTAATATATGAAGAATAAAAGATCTAAATATGTTTATAAAGTTATAAATTACATTCTAGGGAGTATTTAAGAAAAAGATACGTGCTACAATGAGAAATTTCCATTTTATAAGAAAATAAAATATTGTTTAAAGTTAAGAGAGCTAGATTGATTAGAATTAACTAATTAAGAATTACTAGATTTATATTAACTCTTTAATCTAATTATTTAATTATTTTTATATATTTTATTTATTCTTTTTAGTTTATTCTTCAGCATATTAAAATATTCAGCAATTAAATTTTAATTTTATTTACAATGGATTAATACGAAAACTTTAAAAAGAAATAATCAAAATACTGAAATTAATTTAAAATAAACGCTATACTTTTTATATTTGTATGCTTAAATGATTTTTAATCCTTACAATAAGCATTTCTTTTTATAAAATTTAAATTGATTAAAGAATAAAAATTAAATTATCAAAAATGTAATTAGATAAGCAAATTAAAATATTAAATATATTATAAATATTTATCTTTATTTTAAATTATTCAAGCTTTACTAACTTTTTATTACTTAATAATAATAAATATAATAATACTTTTCAAACCTTTAAATTAATATCAACAATTCTATAACCATTTTTAATAAATAATAAATGTATTCATTCATGCAAACAAATATGCTTATAAGTTAAATCTTTGCTAATAATAATATTTTATTAACATTACTATATTAATTAATACTCTTTATAATCAAAACTATTAACTAATCATTTTTTGTTATGATGAACTTTCATCATACTGATTAATCTGAACAGTCTCTTAATAAACATATTAGATATTTCCTACTGATCAGTTTCTTAAAGCAGGAACTATCATGAATAATGAATGAAATCTCTCCATATAAAAACAGATATCAGGAATCAGGATGGGATTCTTTGCGGTTCCAAAAAGGCTGGAGTTAAATACATCTTAGAAAGGTTAGGATCAGGAAAAGGATACAAAAGATCCACCAAATCGAATATCTTCCTTCTGAAGAAAAACCTAGGAAATAGGCTAAAAGTATTATGGGCTCGGAAGTCTTGAATCTCATCACAGAGCAGTAAGTAAGCTATAGATTACTGATAAAAGTGGTGCTGGACTTCCAGGAAGAGGTCAAAAAAGTTTAAAAAATATAATAAGAGTCTGATAGAAAAAATTGGGATTGCAAATGAAATAGAATTGAGACTCATGACCTAAGAAAGAGACCTTAACGCATTTTTAAATATTTCACGAGATTAGGCAGTTAATCTCAAAGCTAGCAATAGAAACAGAAAGATTGGTCAACGAAATAGAAAAAATTAAAGAAAACTAGCGAAATTGCAGCGATAAATGGACCTAAAGAATAAGGAAATGACCCAATGATAATCGAAGTAGATAATAACCCAAGTTTTAAACCTAAACGAGAAGCAAAAAGATAATATTATTTCAACGCTTCTATGGAAAAGATGCTAGAAATTTCAAAACTTTAAGAAAGAATACTGAAGTTACGAGAATAAATTGGATAATAGAAAGAAAATACAACAACAAATAAAAACGAAAAAGAAAGAGAAAGATTATATTGCAACTAATCTGGAAAAAAATACAATATAAAAATACCAACCATTATCTTGACGAAAGGATACCTCAGTGACAGTATGCATAGCAAGGAGAAGAGTTGTAGAGACTTTTAAACTTTTATATTTAGCCTCTAGAGCAATCTAGAGGTTGGCGAGAAAGAGGTTGAAATTCCTCAAAGAACGGCAAACATTTAATTTTGTATTTATATTTGTATGAAATCTCCATATGCATAAACTTCAAGTACTTAGCAAGACCTGATAATCATACTGAAGCAATTCTTCAAGATCTTTTATCTAACTATAGACATCTATAAAACTTAGAGATGCAATGAGACAATTAAAAGTTTGAATCCTATAACTCTTTGATTATATTAATTACTCTTTTATTTAGCTTATATATATTTATTGTAATTATTGAATAAACATAAAATTAAAATTTGATATAAAAATTAACATTTTAAGATTAGGAAAAGTCTGAAATATATTTGATATTTCTTAAATAGAAGTAATTAAAATTAATTGAATTTACATTTTAAATAATATATTAAGATTCATATTAGAAAGTTAAAAATGATCCTAATATATTTCTATTAAAGTAAGTTATTAAATAGAATATAAACATTATAGAGATTTATAAAACATTTATATTTTATAAAAAAACTATTATTTTGCTTTGAAACTAAAACGGAGATAAAACAATAAATATTTCTTAAATAATATAAGTTTTAATATCTTTGTTATGCTTTATAATTTAAATTACAGCAAATAGTAAATAAAAGCTTTTAATTTATTTACTTAGTAATTAATCTAAAATTATAATAATAAATCCATATTAAATTCTAAAAAGCAAGATTATTAGAAAGCTAGAAATTAAATAGATTTAAATATAAAGAAATAATTCCTTGTTATATAAAATAATGGAATTTTATAAATTTATATATATCTTATATTTAATTTAACTTATGGAAAAATATTGTTAGAATAAGAATAAGATAGTAACTATTATTTTAGAAAATATTCAATTATAAACTATTAAATTATTTAAATTAATATAATAGGCATAAATAATTATAATTAAACTTAAGCATTATAACAAGGATAATTAGCAGTTATAAAAGATATAGAGCAAAATAAGGTCAGTAAATATTATTATTTTAGGTTTAAATAAATAAATTTGATTTTAATCTCTTTCCATATCTCAATATATGTCCGTTTCTTCAAGTAAATCTTCAGGTAATAGAAATTCTTCTCTTATTAGTTGAATATCTTCATCATTTTCCTCTACATTATCTCTTGTTCTTCTGTCTTCTATCTATTTACGCTTTATTAGATCTTTATTGCAAATTTTCTTTATTTTTTCTTACATATCTTACTAATTTCACTTTTAATTATTTTCTTCTTAATCAATCTTTTATAAAAGCGTAGAAATTATTATTTTCCTCCTCTATAGTATTTTCCTATTTCTTCTTTCATTCTATTTTTTTTCTTTATATCCTTTTTTCTAGTATTTTCATATAATCTTTTATTATTAAGTTAGTTTAAGATAATTTTTACTCTTCTTAGGTTCTAATTAATTTCTCAAATTTGGCTGTTCCTCATATTATATAAAAAAGTTCCTTAATAAATTATTAATATTTTATTAATATTTAGGTTAAATAAAGCAATATTAGGAAAGGATTTCTTGATATTTGAAGGAATTAATGAATTAGTGGTAAAATAAAAGATTTTTGGAATAGTTTAAAATAGTTAATTAATATCTTTAATATAAAAATAAAAAATGTTCTAAAGTTAAAGAATATTTAAGTTAAATTAATTAGATCTAAAAATATAATTAATATCATTTAATTAAAATAATTTATACTTTCTAGAAATAAGAATCTAGCCAAATTACTTAACAGATAAATAAGTTCTAATAAATTATTTCTTTATTTAGTAATTTCCTTATAATTAGTATTAATATTTAAAAGTTTAAAATAATTAGGCTTTTTCAAGTTAATTAAAATTAAGTAATGCATGCTATTATTTTAAGCATTCAATCTTTTAAAATAGATAAAAATATAAAATTCTGAAATTTAAATAAGCTAACATATATTTTTAAGAAAATCGCTAAGCAAAATATGCAAAGCTCTAGTAAAAACTAAAAATAAAAAGATTAAAAAAGACACTAAATTATGAAATTATTTAGAAGGAATTAATAATTAAAATTTTAATTCATAAGAAAAATGAGAAATTTCCAACTTTGCTATTAAATAAACAAAGAACATTAATTATAACTTAATTAAATTAAAAAGATGTGTGATATAAGTACTTTATTATTTAATATAAAAATTAAAAATGTTACAACTTCTATTTTCACAACTAACTAATTTTTATAGAAATCATAAGTGAAATTTGTAACTTATAATATGAAAATTTTCGGAAATATTTATCTTAAAAATATCATTAATAATATATTAAAGTTATATAAAATAAAACCTATTTGTCAACAGTTATATATTATCTAAGAAAGGAATAAAATAATATTAAAACTAATTAATTTTATTTAATTAAATAAATTTTATAATTTATTTAATTAAGTTTAAACTAAAATATTTTAATAATAAATCTATAAAATAAAATGAATGGACTTACTAATTTCTTTGATATTTATCCAATGATTATTAATTTCTCATACAAGAGATAAAAAGGATTTCATTCACTCTTAGGAATTATTTTGTCCATTTGTACTTATTTACTCTTTATACTATCTTTCATAAATATGGGATAAGATATGATACTCAAAAATAATCCAAGTGTCATTACTTAAACGATTAAATAAGATAAACGTCCTTGGCAATGAATCGGAATAAACAATTACACTTTTGCTTTCTTATTTACAAATGCTACCAATAATATTATAGTTCCTCCTTCTTTTTTTATGATAGAAACTGGATATACTAAAGTTAATACTTCGGGTTCTTTTAGTGACACATTTCTAACAACTTAATGTAATGAAAGTTTTTACTAAGGTTTTGAAGAGTAATTCAATAAAACTTTTCTGAATTATTAACAATCCACATGCTTCGCTTTAAATTCTTTTGAAATAGGAGGATGATGAACTGAAATCAACATGAGCAGCATATGAATATAAGTTAAAGTGTGTAAAAACGAAACAAATTCAGAAATAAAATGTGCTCCAATAGATAAGATTGAGGAGTTAATCGCTAATTAACTATATTTAAATGTTTTATTCTCTGATAAAATAGTTGATGTCACTAATTACGAAAATCCAATTAAGAACATACTTAACACGTATTATTGATCTCTAGATTTATATCAGAGTAAATATGCTTCCATTTTATTCAAACCTTTAGAAATAATAACAGATGATGGATTTTTGTTGGAGAATTAATAAACGAAAAAAGATTTTAATTGAAAAAACCTAAGTAGAAGCTATTTCAAATTAAAATTTACAATCTTCTTCCGTCTTTTTTCTTGAATTATATTCTTCTGATAGCATACTTTAATATAAGAGACGATATAAAAAGGTTCAAGATGTGGTATCTTAAATAGGAGGTGTTCTTAACATAATAATACTTTTAAGTTAAATTCTTGTAATAATATACTCTAAATATGCTTTCACATATAACTTTATAAATGATATCTTTGAATTTGAAGGTCTCTAAGAAAATATAGATTAAAGCTTAAAAGTAAAAAATAAACTGAATTAAAATACCTAGAATCAACAAACTTAAATTAATAATAATGAGAAAGAATCTGAGAGTTATTCTAAAGTGATCTAAATCTCTCAATAACAAGAGTAAGATTGGAAAAAGGAACGAAAAAAGGAAACTAAAAGTAAATTACCTTAAATTAATCCTGAAAATAATTAAAATTAATTTATAAAAGAAGAATAAAATGACATTTAAGAATAAGAAATTGGAATTCGATAGTTTATTAATAACTATTTAAGAAATAAATAAACTTAGATTATTGAGTCTAAGAATTATTTAATTGACAAGAAATCCACTGCTAGTAATTTGAAAAGTTTAAATTAAAATCCTACAAATGAAAAAAATCCTAAAGAATAAATTAAATTTAAATTAAAATCGATTTCATGCTAAAATGTTATTTCTTAGCAGGAAATGGAAGTATTTTCTAATACTTTAAACGAAAGTAATACTTAAGATAAAGAAGAAAATATTCAAGAATCTTAAGATAAAGAAAATATTGATTCTTTCAAGAATTTAGAACCTTTATAAACATCTAAGAGCTAAATAAATCTTCACATGTCTAGCGAATAAAAGAGTTAATACTTTTAGTAAAAAGTAAAATAGGAAGATCATTTCAAAATTAACTTTTTCTAATTCTACTTTTATAAATTTCTTGGTCTCTTCAAAAAGAACTAACCATTATTTTTAAATAAAAACCAGAAAAAGTTTTTACTCTTAGAAAAAGCTAATGATACAATTCAAGATTATTTGTAAGCTGATTTTTTAGTAAAAAAGTTGATAGAACTTGAGAAACTGAAAACTATAATCTTCAATGAAGATTAGTTAACAGTTTTTAATTATATTTCTAAACCTAAAATAAAGTTAAGTGAGATAAAATCGTAAGATAACTTCGAATTTACGCTAACTCCTTCTTTAAAGCCGAATAAAAATTTTTTGTTTGAGAATAGTTAAGTTTATAAAGAACTAGATAAAGTAATAGAATTTTGTAGTTAAGTACTTAATAATGAAAGAGAAGATCCAAGAGACTTAAAGTTATTTAATTTAATAGATGAATAGATTCTGAAGTATGTGGAGATGCAAAAGAGAGATTGATAAGAGATTATTTTAATTTACTCAGTTAAAAATATGCTATTACAAAGAAATGTTATATAACATTATTTCTCTATCATAATAAAGAATAATTGATTAATTTTAAATTTATTTTTAAATTAGTAATTTTTTATATTTTTTTACTTTAAGTTTCCATTTATCTTTCTAAACGCGTAAATATGGAAAAGGGTATTCGCAGAGATTTTCTCACAGTTCCCAAAATGCCGGGACTATCAGCATCTTAGGAAGGATAGGATATGAAAAGAGCTCTAGAAAAATCATTCACTAAATAGTGATCCGCCTCTTAAAAGAAGTCTAGAACTAAGAATATTATTCACTCGGAAATCTCTGACTTTACTGTGGAACAGCAGGCAAGCTATGAATAACTTATTAAAGTAGTGTAAAGCCACCAGGAAGAGGCTAAATTTAAATAAATAAATAATAAATCTCTAATGGATAAACTATAGTCAGCAGAAAAATTGAATTTAGACTAAAGTTCTAAGAAATGGAACTTAATGCCTTCTAAAGCATATTAAAACAATTAATCTTAAAATAAACAATAATTAAAAAAGGATCTAATAAAAATAGATGAAATAATAGAAATTAAAGAAAAAAATTAAATTTCTCAAAAATGCAAATGATTAATATGATGATAATAGAGAGATAAGATTCGACTATCGAAAAAATAGAAAAAGCTAATAAACGACATTACTGCAATTAAAAAGCATAACAATGAAGAAGACGTAAGTAATTTATTAACTTTATATTAGAATATTAGAAAAAGCAAAAATAAAAACAAGAAAAAATGAAAAGATAGAAGTAAATGTCCAAAATATTGAGTCTTTAAGCAAGTTGAATGTTTTATCTTCATCTTAATCTTAAAAAATGTTTGTTTAATTTTTTATTAAAAAACTAAAATTTCATTACTACTTTTAATTAAAAAAAGATGTAAATTCCTTATTAATATTTTAAATTAATTTGATTGAAAGGTTTATTAAATTTATTGTTTAAATTATAATTAAAATTTGTATTTAAAAGATAATTTAATTCTTATTATAAAAATGTTAATTAATCTTATTTTAAAGTATTTTTCTCTATTATTTTAGAGTTTAAAATAAAATTATTTTAAAGCGTTTATATTTCTAATTTCCAAATATTTTATATATAATTTTTATAATTTTAGTATTTAATTTAATTATAAAAATAACTATTAAAGCAAATTATATTTTTAAGATAGTTTTTTTATTAATTGCATTAAATTATAATATAAATTATTTATACTAGTCTCTAAATTAATTGGCTTAGAAAATTAAGCAGAGAAATAATGAAGGGCATGTAGAAATTTTATAAACAACAAGAAAAATCAAATTATTTATTTTGAAGGTAAAGCTTTGATAAAACCTGTTGAGATATAAGAATTTAAGAATGAAGCTGATTGAAACTATAAAATTAACCAGATTGGATGAAGAAAATAATCTATAAGTTTGAAGAAAGCTTTTAGAATAAAAGAGAAAAAGATCAGAAAACTAATGAACAACATTGAAGATTTAAATAATAAATGATTAATACTTATCTGGTAATTAATCTAAAATAACTTAATTAAAGAATAGTAACTATATTAGCAATTACTACCCAAATTTAATTAAGAATAAAGTATAGCTATAGAAAATGAAAAATTTAAATTAATTTATCAAGAAATAAAAAAGATGAAAAAATAGACGAAATTGACAATAGAGAATAAACTTACTAGAAAAGAACTATTTCAGAATAATATCAAGGAAAAAAGAACAAAAACTACCATAACTACAATTAAATTTACCATATTTTATAGCAATAACGAATCTGGAAGGAATTAAAGAAAAGTGAAAGGCAAAGAACTTGAAGGAATATGAATAAACTCTGAATAACTGAAAATGGAGTTTATAACAAGAAAATTAATAATTGAAAAGATGGAGGGAGCTGATATTGGCCTTCTTGACTACACTTTCTGGTTTTATGGTTAGGAACAAATTCCTTTCCTAAATCCCTGACAGAATCATTTTCTGAAAGAAACGCTGTTTTTGTGATTATCCGCTCTTGGTAGGGGCTTGAAGTCTGGTTGCTCATAGCGATGGAGCTGCTTAGCAGCTTTGCCTGGAGCACAACAGGATATCCCTGTTATTCCTTAAAAGGAGAGAATTGTGTGGTCTAATCGGAAAGGAGTTTCTGGTCCCAAGAACTCTTTTAGTTAAAATTAATTAATTAATCAGAGAATTATATCAAAAACTGAAGATAATTATTAGTGGTAGATTACCAGATATTAACAGATTAATTGATTGCCCTTCTGCTTAAAGGTAAAAGTTATTTGATTGTATTAAGTTCTTCTCCTAACTTGGAAAATTAAAGCTAGCAATTACGATAGACTATAAAAACGAAGAGGGATGAATATAAGAAATATATGCAGGGTGTTTTGCATACTCAGATAACCTAGCTTTAATAAATGAATAGGAATAATTAGGGAGGTAATCAAAAATTTAACCTAATGGGCAGAAAAATGCAAATTGCAAATAAAACAAAATTAATTATATGAAAAGCAGCAGAAAATAGTAACTGATAAAATATTGGAAATACTATCGAGAAGGGAAATTTAAGGATTGGAAGAGTAACGACCTTATAGTATTTAGGCCATATAATAGAAGAGAATATCAATTTCGAAAAATACATGGAGAAAAGACTAGAAGTATCATAAAAGATGTAAACATGAATGACGGGAAAAATAGCAATGAATAAGAAATTAAAACCATGTAATGCAGGAATAATGATAAAAACTTTCGTAAGCTCTGTTTTCAGTTATGGGACAGAAGTGATTCCATAATGTGAATAATTTGTATGAAAATAAATGATGAGCAATTAGAAATAATATAGAGAAGTTCTTTACGAAAAATCATAAATGCCTCTTTTTAAGTGCAAAATGAGATGTTAGAACACAAACTGTAGTTATTGGAATTTAAGCATTCCTATGAAAAAAAGTTTAAGAGGCAAACGAATAGGTAACTAAGGAAAAAAAGTAGACGGATTAATGTTCGACCTAAGTAAAGAAGAAAACTTTATATATAAATAATATTGCACTGCAATAAAATTAGAATTAAGAATTGGGGACAAAGATATATTTATAGATGATGGTAATGATAATTAAAAAGGGAAGAAAAACAATAATCGTACAATTTGAAAATATAGACTATACGAGAAGATAGAGAAAGAATAAAGTAAATGATAGGAATATTACAGCATAGAAAGATTTTATGAATATGTAGTAGGACCACCCAACTATCTGAGATCCAATAAAAATAGAAAAGAAGAAATTAGCTACATATTTAGAATAAGAACGAGGTTTCATTGTCTTACGTATTATCATAGCTTCCCAATACGATGAACTCTGAATAACTGGATATAGCCACAGATAATACATAATATGTGTGATCACTCATGATCTTACAGGTATGTAATGGAAACTAGGATTGTTTAAAAGAAAGATACTTAGTTGTGTAAAGCCAATGCCCTTCCTGTAATTATTCTGAGGAACCGGAAGAAAATTAAGGATAGCACATAAAAATAAAAGCTATTCTGCAAAAAAATAGTTAAAAGCAGCAAGATAGAAATACTAATATCTAATTATAATCTTAATACGAAAATAAATAAATCTAAGACTCTATTTAAACGAATATAGAATGAAAAAAACGTAAGAAATAAACTAATATTAAAGCAGCTTCTATTACTCCTTAATCCGAAGAACAGTAAAATAAAAATTTTACTGGGGATTAAAATAAAATTGAAAAAAAAAGAAATTGGAATACGAGAGTTTATAAATAACTATTTGAAAAATAAGTTAGTTAAGACTAATGGGTTTGCAACTTAAAATGTGTCAATAGACAATTAATATTCATTAGATTAAAAAATTAAATTAGATAAATATCATAAAAAGAATTAATTTCGCAAAGCTTAGAGAAAACCAATGAGATAGATAATTCTTGTTTTACTTGTTAAACTTCTCATTCATAAAAAGAAAAAGACAATCCTCTAAACACATGACGACAAAATAACCCTAACATAAAAGAGAAAATAACTAAAAACTTTACATTACAATGACTAATGATATTTCCAAAAGTACGAAAGTAATACCAAAATCTAAAAATCTTATAAATCTTCAAATGACAAACGAACAAAAGAACAGATATTTGTAAAATTAATTATAATCTGAAGATCATTTCAAAATTAACTTTTTCAATTTTTATTTTTATAAATTTCTTAGTATCTTTAGAAACAAATCTAATTATCCCTAGTTTAAAAGTACTAAATAGTAGAAATTTGAATGTTTGCAATAAGCTGACGAAATAATTCAAGATTATTTGTAAGCTGATTTAATAGTTAAAAAATTGATTGAAATTGAGAAGCTTAAAACAATAATTTTTAATGAAGACTAATTGACGGTTTTTTATTTTATTTCAAAGCCTAAAAGTAAACTAAATGAAATTGAATAATAAGATCAATTACAATACGCTTTGGTTCCTTCTTTGAAATTTAATAAGAAAACTTAGTTGAAAATATTTCTACACACAAAGAACTAGACAAGGTGATTTAATTTTGTAGCAAAGTTCTTAATAATGAGAATGAGGATCTGACAGATTTGAAATTATTTAATTTGATAGATAAAATTTTTTTAAATTGTGTGGAAGTAGAATGGAAAGATCAAAATAGTCAAGATGAGTAACAATAAAATTTAAGTTAAAATTATATTGAAAATAAATAATTAAGCAAACAACTTTTTAATATCCATTTATTAAAAATTTGTTAAGCAATTAATTATAAATAAAGTTTCAGATAATTGAACTTAAATAAGACAAATATTTAAAATTTATTTTAAAGATAACTTATATTAATTTTAACACTAATTGTAGTAATTGCTATTTTTTATTAGAATTCAAATAAATTAAAATTATTTTAATTTCTAAGGTTTAAGTTATTATCTTATTATATTTCTTATAAACCATTAAATATATATTTTTTAATTTATTTAGATATTTTATAATAACGTTAGAAATTTCTCATTTTATAATTCTATAAAATTTAATAGTTTCAAAATTAAAAATAAGAGTAAGCTGCTATATCCTTTAATAAAACTCAATCTCATAAATTCTTTTTTAATTAAATTTAGTTGAATTAAAATGATTTTTAGGTTTATTATTTAAAAAATAAAATAAGAGACAAAACACTTTAAGTATTGCTGATAATTTAAAATCAATTCGAAAAGATAAAATTTTAGACTAAATTTTGAATGTTTATATATTAAAAAATAAGCAAAATTAAGTGATACTTTGATTCTGTTAAATTTAATTATGCTAGATTTAAATTAAAGAAAGTAACTAAACAAGAAGATTTTGAGAGAAAAAGAAAGAAAATGATTTAAAAAGAAGAAAAAGAGATATGACTCTAAAAAATAATTTAAAGAATTAAGTGGAAATCCAACATAAATATATTTAATTATAAAATTAAATCTTAGCTAATTTTATTTTATTGATTAAATAAAACTTTATGAATGACAGAAAATAATATATGGATTTACGAAAAATTATTTTCAATACACTTTTACTTAAAAAACAAATAAAAAATGAATAAAATAAAGGAAGTTCCAATATAATAGTTATTTATATGAGATTTAATACAATTAATATTTAAAATTTCTAAAAAGATATAAACCTAATAAAATTCTTTAACTTATTAAATTTTAATTATAATAAAATACTTAAAAAGATATAAATTTATTTAAGGATGTAATAATACTCAATTATAAATTAAATAATATATTATTTAGTAGAAATAATATAAAATGGCTGGCTTCAAGAAGAGTTTTTACCACCTCCTCAGAATAGGAGAGAAAATCAGAAGCATATATTCTCATCACGTCTTCTTTAACTTAACGCTTTTCTTAATAAAAATAACCAGATTTATCTAATGGATTAGAAGAACTTATAAATTTACTAACTCTTACAAATTAAAATAAAGCGGATCTCTTCCATCAAAAGACAAGTAAGAACTGAGATAAAAATTCAGAACAAAAATTTTTTTTTCATTTTTCAAGCATTTCATTCTTTTCTTTTTTTATAATACACTTTCATGATACATACATCCTCTAAAATCGAAAATAAAAAAAATTTACTATCCTTTCTTCATTTTGTTTACTCTCAAAAATTTATTTGATCATAGTAACATTTCTCCATATTTAAAATCAATCTATATTTTTTAATTTTCGACTTGCAATTTTAATTCCAATTTTTCCGAAAATTTTTTCAATACCTTTTTCCCTTTTTCAATCACTTATTATTCCTTTTCCATTAAATTTATTTCCAAATGTCATTATTATTTATTTAATTTAAAAAATTAATTCACTTAACTTTTACTACTACCCCTACTTAATAAGCCTTTTTATTTTATTTATAGTTTCTTTTATTTTTTTTATTCCATTTTTCACAATTTTGGCCCGTCTCCCAAAAATTCCTCAAGTGTAAAATGCTGAGCATAATAAATTTTTAATTTTCAATAAATTATGCTTTAATTTGTAAGTTTTTTTTATACACCTTTTCTATAATTTTTCTAGTGTAAAATTTTTATACTATAAACTTTTCTAAAAATAAAAATTTTTCACCTTTATCTTTATCTTTACTAAATTTAACATTTTTTTAATTGTCAATCACAAACTTTTAACTTTTCTTTACTTCTGCTTTTAGAAAATTAATCTCTTTGTTCAATAACTACTTAAATATAAATTTTTCGAAATTTTACAAAAAATTTAATTTTTTTAACTATTTTATACTTATTTCTTAACATCTATTTTTATTAATAGCACAACTTTTACTTACAAAACACTCACATCATTTTTTAAACCTTATAAATAAATAAAAAATAAATAAATTAGCGTGACACTACCATTATTATGATCACTACAATTAAAAAAATTAAATTTTATTTTTTTAATATTCTAGTAATATTCCTAGTTTCATCTTGTCTCTTTTTTCATAATTTTTTCTTCCCTCGTTTTCGAAGCCAAAACTGACTACCTTTTTCTCTAAATTGAAATTCTTTTCGAAGACTGGAGTTAGAAGTAATTAGATATATTTAAGGTTCTCGTTCTAAATGGTACAACCGAATTCAAATTCTTCCATACAAAAATTATATGTGATTATGTTTGGTCCCATTCATATCTTTAAATAATTTCCAACTCCTATTCAGATTAGCGACTCTTAAAGATAGGAGAATTCTGAGACTTATACTTTAGTTCTCTTAACTTCCAGCACTGAAATGAACCAGTAATCAGCTTCTCTTACATCTAGAGAAAAGTATGATTTAACATGCAAAGGACACGTCCATATTTATCCGTTGTCACATTTATTACGAGAGTACTCGTGATGCAGCCTACACTGCACCGGATTACATGCAGGCTGTACAATGGGTCATAACTCATTTTACATAAATAGTAACTTAAATATTTTTATCCATAATTAATTACTTAGTAAATTTTTAAAAGTTTAAAAAGTTATAAAAGCTGGTACACATCTTAGATATCACTTAAATATATCTTCCTAGAGATTAATTTATTTATTTTAGATCTTAAACTTCTTTTGTTAGTTTATAATTGTCCAATTGTAGAATGTATAAATCATAACTTAAGTCTGCTTAATTATTAGATTTTTTGGAGAAGTCTGTTATTTCTTACGAGCCATTTTATTTAATCTATACCAAAAATGTTATATTTAAACAAAATAATTAAATATCATTAATAAATGAGAGTGTATAAATAAAGTTATTTTATTATTTAATAATGCCTTTTTATAAAATACACTAAATTTTATTATCTCTTAATTGTAATTTTTATAATTAAATTATATCAATTTATATATGAAAAAAAAAATTTATTTATAAACTCTAAAATTTGCTTGCTTATATATAATCACTTTTAAAAATTAAGTAGTTTTTATTCACTTGGAAATTTTTTACACCTATATCACGAAGGGTGGCATTTTAAAGGATTCTTCTCCTTTTCCATTAATCTGGATATTCGTGTTTGTTTCTGAATTTTCTTACTCAGATAGTATCCGTCCAATGTTTTGCAATGAAAAGCTATTTTCTATCTTCTTATTCTAGTCCAAGCGCTTCCTGTAAACCTCTAGAAGGGTTGCAGAAGAGGTGCTAACTTCTTTAGAATTTCTAACTTTTTTCTTTTTCGAGTCTTTCGCGACGGCCATCTCAGCCTCTAATTTTTTCAATCTATTTATATAGGGGTTCTAAGCAGTTTTAGCTTAATTTTTATCCGCTAACACTTTCGAAGTATTGCTTTTTGAATAGTTTTACTTGCTCACGGGAAGTAGATTTAGCTATTAAGGAGTACACTTTTGTTTCAAATACATAGATTTTCAGGTCAGAGTTGGTAAGAGGACACTGTTCAATTTTTTTTCGTTCTTCAAGGAAGCCAACTTCTTGCTCCAGATTGACTCTCTAAGATTATATAATTTTCTTGGTCTAGCTGACTACCCCAACAATCTCTAGATTTATCTCTTCAGATCAATCTTAACAAATTAATTTTTAATTAAAAAAATCTCCGCACTTGCAAATTTTCATATCTGAGCAATTAGATTTCTTGTCGCATATTTCAAAATCAAGTGCGAAGCATTTAAAAATCTGAAGTTAGACAAGCAGATCTCTTTGATATCAGGAGCAACGATTTATAATTTGTTGAATGACTACTCTTATTTCTATTGAGTTTTAGAAGTTTGAGTCCCATTCTTCTTTGACTGTAAGAAGATAATTTACTCTTTTTATTTTTCAAGCTTTACACTTTCTTCCTTACCTTCGCCAACATGGTAGTAAAAAATAATTTTTGCAGACCTAAAATTTTTTAATGAATGCATCCTAAATATTTCTTAGTATTTTTTCGGATTAATTCCTAGGAAAGTATTTAATTTAAATATATATATAAATAATTTTGATAAAACAAAAAACGGAAAGAAGTAATAATTACAAATGTTAAAATAAATAATTATTTAAAAAGCATTAAAATTTTTTATTTTCGTATATATAATAAAGGGAAAATACATTTTTTAATTGTTTTAAATTAAAAAAATTGTTTATATGATAAATAAAATTAGCACAAATGTGAGATAGTATAAGAATTTCTAACTTTAAAACAAAAAAAAGAAAACATGATAGCTTCTAATTTACAGCAAGATTAATCTTCATTGAATAAAAGTGAATTTAATCATTTACAATTAAATCAAGAGAAAATCAGCAAAAATATTAATCTTTTGATTATCTTTATTAAATTGAAATCTTAGAAAAAATAATATCAAACTTTTACAATAAATCAACCAATTATCTAAAAAAGAATTTTAAATTTTGAACTATTTTTAATTCTAAATTATTTAAATTAAAAAGATTGACAAATTAATAAAATAAAATGAATGGACTAATTAATTTCTTTGATATTTACCCAACGCTTATTAATTTTTCATACAAGAGATAAAAAGGATTTCATTCCCTCTTAGGAATTATTTTATCCTTCTGTACTTATATTCTCTTTATACTATCTTTTATAAATATGGGATAAGATATGATACTAAAAACTAACCCAAGTATCATTACTTAAACTATTAAATAAGATAAACGCCCTTTAATGAATTGGAATAAACAATTATACTTTTACTTTCGTATTTGCAAATGCAACCAATATAATAGTAGTTCCTCCTTCTTTTTTTATGATAGAAGCTGGTTATATTATGACTAATTCTTCAGGCACTTTTAATGAAATTATTCCAACGATTTAATGCAATGAAAGTTTTTATAAAGGTTTCGAAGAGTAATTTAGTAAACCTTTACCAGAATATTATCTGACAAATTGCTTCGATTTAAAATCTTTTGAAATAGGAGGATGATGAACTGAAACTAGCATGAGAAGCATATGAATTCAAATTTCGATGTGTAAAAACGAAACAAATTCAGAAATAAAATGTGCCCCAATAGATAAGATTGAGGAGTTAATCGCTAATTAACTATATTTTACTGTTTTATTCTCTGATAAAATAGTTGATGTCACTAATTACGAAAATCCAATAAAGAACATACTTAACACGTATTATTGATCTCTAGATTTATATCAGAGTAAATATGCTTCCATTTTGATAAAACCTTTAGAAATAATAACAGATGATGGATTTTTACTGGAGAATTAATAAACGATTAAAGATGTTTTAATTGAGAAAACATAAGTAGAGGCTATTTCAAATTAAAATTTACAATCTTCTTCCGTCTTTTTTCTTGATATTTTTCTGCTGATAACATACTTTAATATAAAAGACGATATAAAAAGATTCAAGATGTGGCTTCTTAAATAGGAGGTGTTCTTAACATAATAATACTTTTAGGTTAAATTCTTGTAATAATATACTCTAAATATGCTTTCACATATAACTTTATAAATGACATCTTTGAATTTGAAGATCTCTAAGAAAACATAGGTTAAACCTAAAAAGATAAAAGTTCTCTTAATAAAAATATTCAAAGATATCAAACTTAACTTGATAGCAAGGAGAAGAAATCTAAGAGTTAATATTAAGTGATTTCAATCTCTCAATAACAAGAGTAAGATTGGAAAAAGGAACGCAAAAAGGAAACTAAAAGTAAATTACCTTAAATTACTCCTGAAAATAATTAAAATTAATTTATAAAAGAAGAATAAAATGACAATTAAGAATAAGAAATTGGAATTCGAGAGTTTATTAATAACTATTTGAGAAATAAATAAACTTAGGTTATTGAGTCTAAGAATGACTTAATTGACAAGAAATCCACTGCTAGTAATTTGAAAAATTTAAATTAAAGCCCTACAAATGAAAAAAATCCTAAAGAATAAATGAAATTTAAATAAAAATCTATTTCATGCTAAAATGTTATTTCTTAGCAGGAAATGGAAGTTCTTTCAAACACTTTAAGAGAAAGCAATATTTAAGATAATGAAGAAAATATTCAGAAATTTTAAGATAATAAGGTTATTGATTCTTCTAAGAATTTAGAACCTTTATAAACATCAAAGAGCTAAATAAATTTTCGTATGTCTAGTGAATAAAAGAGTTAATATTTTTAGTAAAAAGTAAAAAAGGAAGATCATTTTAAAATTAACTTTTTCTAATTCTACTTTTACAAATTTCTTAGTCTCTTCAAAAAAAACTAACCTTTATTTTTAAATAAAAACCAGAAAAAGCTTTTACTCTTAGAAAGGGCTAACGATACAATTCAAGATTATTTACAAGCTGATTTTTTAGTAAAAAAGCTAATAGAACTTGAGAAAATGAAAACTATAATCTTCAACGAAGACTAATTAACAGTTTTTAATTATATTTCTAAGCCTAAAATAAATTTAAGTGAGATAAAATCGTAAGACAACTTCGATTTTACTCTGACGCCTTCTTTAAAGCTGAATAAAAAAATTTTGTATGAGAATAGTTAAATTTATAAAGAACTAGATAAAGTAATAGAATTTTGTAGTTAAGTACTTAATAATGAAAGAGAAGATCCAAGAGACTTGAAGTTATTTAATTTAATAGACGAATAAATTCTGAAAGGTATGGAATTGGAGAAAAATGAATGATTCAATACAATTTTAATTTACAAGTTTAAAATTATAATTAAAAATAAATTATTTTTAAGTTTATATAACTATTGTAATAGTTATAAAGTGGCTTAAATATAAAGGAGATTTCTGTTTTCTTAGATAATATTTTATAAAGATATTAGTCTCCAATAAATTTTAGATTTTACGTTATGATTTAAATCCAATTTTTTAGTTGTTAAAATTCTTAGAAATATTTATGACCTGTACATTGTTTTTATTATGATTGGTAAGTAAATAATGGATAATTTTTTATATCTTTGGATCTTGTTACACATTTAAAAAAAAATAAAGTGAAATAAAATCTGAGTTCCGAGTAGTCTATTTTAATTATTAATCTTACAAAATTTGCATAATTAGTAAATTTTCTTTAATTTTAAAATTATTTTAATTTGGTAATTTAATATAGTTAAATTTTATTAATCTTAATATCTAACTATAAACTAATATTATATTTATATTTATTTTTAGATTATAATTTAAAATAACTTTTCTATTTTTATAATTTTCTTTAAATGTATTAAATTTAAAAAAATTGCTAATTTTTTATTTTTTATATTAAATTTTTGCTTATTTAAATCACGCATAGACATGCAAATTTTTTTTAATTTATGAAGATAAAATATAATTTTGACAAAATAATTTAAGTTTAATTTCTTATTTTATTATTAAATTTTAATCTTTTTTATTTTATATTTTAAATATTTTTAACAATTAATTGATTTTCGTTTTTCATTTTTTTAAATAAATGTATTGCTCTTGGTTTTAATTATTAATAAAAAACTTTTATTTTAATTAAAAATTATTAAAAAAGAGATTTCTTCTAAAAATATTTTAAATTTTTTATTATAATATAAATTTTACTCAGATTTTTTTAATTGTTTCAAAGATTGTATTTTATTATAATTATATGTAGTTTAGAGATTTTAGTAATAAATTTAAATTCTTATTTTCTTTTTTAATTAATTATTTTAACTCTTAACACTATAAGCACAATTAGATCTTTTCTTTGTATAAATTTTATAAAAATTTTATTTAATTTTTCAAAATAATTTTGTCTTTATATCAAATATGCTTCATTTTTTCTATTATATTTAAATTTTTATAAATGAATATGACTAATTTAAGTTGATCAAGATTTTTAAGGAAAAATGGATAAAAATGATATTTTTTAATCTAAATATGATATTTGATTAGAATAAATTAATTTTTCTTACTAATAAAATTAAAAAATTATAAGCATAAATATCTTAAAAATATAATTTATTTAATAAATTTATGTTTATTTTAGTGATAATTTTAATATTTTGTGGAAAAAGCAAATAAAAAAATGATTAAATACATTAAATAAATGTAGATAATAAAAGTAGTTATGATAATAATAAAGATAAGAAGATATAAAGATAGAAAATATCTCTATAGCATAATTATTTGCTTACTGCAATTATACTTTCTCATATCTTTATTTTAATTGTTTAAACTAGTTTATTTAAATATCTTAAGAAGAGTTTATTAATATCATACATATATAATATTAAATATAAACATTTTAAATATTAATTTTCTAATACTGTTAATACTCTGTAAATATATAATCAAAGAATTAATTTATACTATATATATTATGAATATAGTTTTAAAACGTCTTAAAATATCCAAATAATTATAAAATAATTGAAGTAATAGAAATATACTAGAGCTATATAATTTTAAATAAAAGCAAACATAACTTAGTATTGCATTAAGTTATTAATTATAATTTAATAGCTTTTCATTAATATTTTTTATTTTTAAATATATTTAAATTAAATTAAGTATAATTAAATGATGCTTTATAATAGTATCTAAATTTAATTATTTTTATCCATCATAATGTAATTAGATAACACTAAGTTAAAGAAATAGTAATAAAATGAATATGCTAATATCATATAACTTAAAAATAAGCAAAATTATAAATTTAATTTAAATTTTAAAGATTTTTTAATGAATGAACAAACTAATGTTCATTTATCAAATAAACAGAAGCTGAATAATCTGTTGAAATAACTAAAGACAAAAACTAAGGCAAGTAATTTAAAATTATTATAAAAGTAAAATTTAATATTAAGTATGAAAATATTTATTAAATTAAAAAAGAAAGCTTATTAAAAAATAAGAATAATTCCAAGTAGTAAATATAATTATAATTAAAATATAAAAAATATATACTAACTATACATTTTTAATATTAATATTATTAATATTTTTAAAACTAATGATAAAAGATAAAAATATATTTATTATTTAAAAAAGTTAAAATTATTTAATAAAATAGATATTATAATTATATATTATTAAGCATATAAATTTAATATCTATTTTAAATTAAGTAAATAAAATTCATTAATACTTTATGTGCAGTAACTGCAATATTTTAATGCATTTAATTTTTATTATTTAATTTTATCAATATGAATGTTAAAAATAAGAGTTTTTGTCAAATAAGATTTGAAGTATATACTTTAGTCCAAATTCCCTTCTTTATTTCATAAATATACAAATCGCATATATGGTTAAATTGATATACAAAATCTTCTTGCTATATAGGATTTGATATCAAGCAACAATTGTTTGTTTCAAACTAACTTCCATGTTGGCTGCATTACTCTACTGAAGTATCAAATATTTAAGTCTCTAACTTTGATGTCCAATTATTGTAAATTAAAATTAATTATTTCTTTTATAAATCTACAGACATAGTTGTTCCTGTAGTAGGTAATATTTCATTAATCTCTTCCCATTTATTATTTTTTATTTAAAATCTTTTGATTTTGTTAGTATAACTCATTTAAGTATATAAGCCTCCAAAAGCATAGACATAAGGAAATTTAATATTTGCACCAAATCCTCTTAAGCTATCTTATTTTTATACTATTTACTAGATTGGAACTAGCTTTTATCTTTCTTTTAAATTAAGCATTTCGCATGTGCTTTTATAAATTCCACCTAGAAAATAGATTTATTTTTTATTAAAAGCAATTCCATGCATTCCTCTTTCATCACTCAATTTACTTTCATCACATTTTTGAAGATTGTAAAAAGTTAATCTGTTTGAATTTAATCCTCCAGAAATAAACAAATCATTTTCATTTATTTGAGTTACTCTTGAATAATTTGATCCTAGTTTCTCTATTTCTTTATTACTTAAATTAGTTCTTTTTTATTTAATATCGTATTCGTACATAGTGCTAGAAGAATAACGAAAAGTTTTATAAACTTTTATAGCATTATAAGCGAAATTAGGACAAATCTCATATTTTATATTTCCTAATCCTAACCTTTAGAAACTATATAGATTATTTTAGTATCTTTGTCTTAGGATTTTTCTGAGGAAAAGAATCTTAACAATGTTATGCTATTTGCTTACTTTAAGACTTTCTAAATCCATTTATTTAAATTTTAAGTTTAATAATAAATATTTATTTTACAATCAATTTATACAGAATTAAGTAGATTTTATTAAATGAAA
Organism: Loxodes magnus; assembly: GCA_946699065.1. Lineage (NCBI taxonomy): Eukaryota > Ciliophora > Karyorelictea > Loxodida > Loxodidae > Loxodes > Loxodes magnus. The sequence continues at coordinate 40,168 of CAMPDV010003759.1, forward strand.
ACATTAATTCTAGACACTAAGTATTATTATGTAGAAAATAGAAAATCCTCAATAATTTAAGATTATATCTTTATTTAAATAAATTTTATGGTTTATTTATATTATTTATGAAAAGCTATGTGATAGAATATAGATTTAAATAATTACTAGTAAGTTACTAATGCTTTTTAATTATTTTAAAATTTTATTTTTTTAAATTTTTTTGTTAGTTTTTATATTTTTTAATATTTATAAATTATAATTATTTATTTATTATCTAAATATTTTATTAATTTTAAATCATTAAAAGAGAATCAATAAATAATGATAATTATTAGACTGAATTTCTTTAATCTTAATCTTAAACTAAATTTAAATCTTATTTTAAAAATAATAGACTTTATGAAATCTACATTTAATATACTTTCTTTTATAAATTCTTAAATATTATATTTAATCTTAAAAGACTAAAAGTTCTTTAAGATGCTTATAAATAAATATTTATAAAATATAAAAATGCTATTGTATTTTATAAGAAATATCAAAATAGAAATATTTAATTACTAGTTTTTACTTTAAATTAATAAAATTAAAATTAATGGATAGCTTTTTTACTAATATGGAAATAAAACATATTATTTTATTGCTATAATTTGATATATTAATTTAATAAACATCAAGTTATTTTATTAAAATTACATAAAATTAGAATAAAAATTATAAATTTTAATTATATACAGTTTAGCTTATTTTATTATAAAAAGCATAATAATTAGCATTGTTATATATATTAATTTAATTTAAAACTAAATGGTTTCTATTTTAAGCTTTCGAAATTTACCTTTTAATCAAAATGAATTAATATTTTGATTTTTATTATTAGATTATTAAGCTTTAAGCTATTTAAATAAATATAATTTTAAAATAACCTTTTTTGAGATATTTTATTACTTTCAAGCAAGCAACTGACACATTTTTAAAAAATATAACTATCGTAATATTCTAGAATATTTAAAAAAGAATCAAAGTTACTTTCTCTATTTATTTATAAAAGTAAACATAAAACTTCAATAGTAAAAATAAAAGTTTACAGACTACAAGTAGTATGAAAGAGGAATCGGTTTTAGCTAGCATGATTAGCTAATATAAAATCATTTAGGGAAAAATAGCTTATTAAATTCAATTAAGTGATTGAATTATTAACATCATACCTAATAAAGAATTTGTCCAAAAAAGTCTTAATATAAGAACAGTTGCAATTAAATCTAATTCGATTGAGAAAGATTCAATGATAACTGAATAATTAAGAATATTTTATATTTATTCAAATAAATAATAGGAAAAAGCTTTAATGCAAATACTAAAAAATGAAGAAACCTAGAGATATATTCTTCCTTAAAAATCAATAATAGAAGTTAAAGAGATGATGATATTGCACATTGATTAAACGTCCATTAAAACGCTATTTAACTTTAAAAGGATATAAAGATTAAGAGGATTATAGATCGTAAAGAAAATTAAAAATTCTATTTTAAATATTAGCATCTTTTACCTACATTAGTCCATACTTGGACCTGTCTTATAAGAAAGTAGGAAGTTCTTTAACTGTTTAACTATTATGTCTATTTAAAGTTTGTTATTCTATTTTCTGCGACTGGATGCTAGATTCACTATTCTGGCTTTATTACAAGCTTTGGAAGAAATTAAAATTTATATCCTAAGATGTAATTTTTGAGTCAATTTCTTCCTTTTTGTTAAAGTGCTCTATAAAGTTAATTTTGTCCTTCTTTAGTCGCCTTAACTCTTCTTGCAAGTTGAATGCTACTTTAATTAGCTACTAAAAAATAAATTTTTCAGTTATTAATATTTCAAATCTATAACAATTAGTAATATAAAAATAATAATAATATACTTAAGAGTTTAATTTTTTAATTCCCCTAGACTTTCAACCAGTTTGCTGCTATTATTTTTCATGCAGATGAATATACCATGACTTTTTTTATATGTGGTAGGCTGCCACTAATAGATATCTTCATTTGTGGATAAAATTCTCTATTTAAGCACTCCATTTTCCTATATTTAAAGCTGATTATGTGTTCTCTATGTTCTTAGTTCTTCTCTTGTCTTGACTTTTTCTAAAGCTCAGTATTTTCATTGAACATGATCATTTGCTTAAATACCAACATTTTGTATTCTAGTTTTTCTTTATCTTTTTTTGATTATTTTTTTTAGTTATTCTATTCTCTTTTACAAATTTAATTCAATCTGATCATCTTGTTTCAAATCTTGATCAATTGATTTTACTTTTTGTTTTCTATAATAATATTTTATTATTGAATAAATATCGAATGTGATTATTATTATAGTTACTTTTCTTTTACTAAATTATTTTAAATTAACTATCGACGAGTATTTATATTTTTTCATTGATCTTCAATGTTATTCATTATTTCCCTGATTTTTCTCCCTTCATTTTAAATTATTTCTTCATATTCTTAGATTAGATTTTTCATTTTGTCTAGTTTATTATAGAATTTCCAATCAGCAAATTTTTAGGTTCTTTTATTTCAATAGATCCAATAATAACTTTACTTTCAGATGAAGAGTTTGATTCCTCATGAAGCTTCTGATTTTTCAACATTTCTTTCGCTTCTTTATCTTTAAATTTCTAAATTAGATCTTAAAGAGGTGTATATATTACTCCATTTAACTTATAATTTAAAATCTCATTTATGTAGTTTTATCTTCAAAAATAGGTCGTGTTTTTCATGAATGCTTTTATGGAATATCTATTTATTATCTTTAACTTAAATTTTTGATGGGTAAAAAAAACCATTTTAATATATATTATGATGTTTTTTTACAAGAATAAATAAATAAAACCTTAATATTCGCAAAAAGAAACGAAATAGTAAAAATGTCAGCAAGAAATAGTCCCTAATCACATAAAAAATTGATATGAAATTAAACTAAAATAAAATAGTATAATTAAGAAGAATAAAAAATAGATTTTATAATATTTACACTTTTATTTAATAATATTAAATATTTAAAAGTATGTTCAATTTTAAAATAGCAGTTTATAAAATAAAATAAATATTAATAAATTTTAATTACTTAAAATATCTTAAATTTGACTTATATTGTATTTTAAAATAAAATATATTTCTTGTTTTTATATTTAATTTATTTAATAAAATTTTGTGAACAAATTAACTAAAAAAAGATTAAGATTTAAGATAATATTTGAGTTAATTTAATTTTATATAAATATGCTTCAAAATAATTATTTTATATAAAGGCTTAAGTAAAACAATAATAACTATACAAATTTTAATTAAGTAGCTAAAAATTATGAAAAAGAGAAAAATACTTTAAATAAAATATTAGCAAAAAGAATTTTATTTTCAAAATTTAACAATCTCATTAAAACATTTTAGAGAAGGAAAAATAGTTTTACTTATAATTTTAACTTAATCAATAAAAATTTTTAGAAAATGAAGATAGAATTTATTTTAAATTATTTTTGAAACTAATATACATATTCTAAAAATAAATTTATTTTATTATAAAAGGAATAATTTTGGTATAATTAATAATAAATAAAAAAGAGCAAAAGACTATTTTAATTGTTACTTTTATTTTTATAAATAAGTTTAATTAAAAATTATTCTTTTTATATATTTTTAATTATATTTTTATCTAGAAAGTTAAAAATTAAATTATGTTACTTTAATAATATTATGCTTATCTTTTCTATTATTTTTTATCAGCATTTTTTCATACAATAAGAAAAAGGCAACTTTTATTTGTAAGTCATTTAAAAACAATATAAGGAGAAATTAGTAAAATACCTTTATGAGTATATATTCCTTAAAATATATTTGATTATAAAGATAATATACTTATTAGCATATCAAACCTATCTTGCTTTTAAAGTGAAAGAAATTAAATATAAAAATGTTAAAGGAGATTTATTTTTAACTATTTTTAAAAGCTGAAAACGAAGAATTATTAAGTTTTAAATATTTAAATATATTATAATTATTTAATTTACATTTTTATTTTAATATTAGACTTCATTTTAAAATCCCAGTTAAAATTAACCAAAATAATTTAAATTAAGCTAAAGCTCTTTTTCATTCTTGTTTTTTACTTTAACTTAGATAAATTTATTATTAAAATTATATATAAATTTAAAAAGTTTGCTTATACTAAAGAAATATTTATTTAACTTTTTATAAAATTTTAAGGATAATGATTTTGTTTTAATTTGTTTTTAGATATAACAATTTATTTTAATTTTTAAAGATATTTTTTATAATTTAAGTAATTTTGGACAATCTTATTTTATTTTAATTAAAATACTAATTATATTTAAGATATTAAAAAGTTTTAATTTAAAAGTTATAAATTTTCTTATTTTTAATTCGCAAAAAAATATAAATTTAATTTCAGAATTTTTCTCTTGCTAATTCCTTCTGATGATTTCTCACTTAATATGTATTTATTTTTATTAATTTTATTGTTGTTTTTAAATATTTTTTAACGATAAAATCTTTTAACATCTATTACAAAAGTATATCATCAAATTGCGATAATAGTAAGTATTTTGGACTTTTATATTTGAACCTGATTATCTTCTAATTTCAATAAACTTTTTTATTATTTTTTAATTATTTTGCAAATTTTAATTGAATTACAATTTGCTCTATTAATGTATTTTGGTATTAAACTTTATGAGAATTTAAGTTAATTTAAGTGAGCTTATTTTACTACAAGCTTCTGCAAACATTATTATTATTATTATTTAACTAAATTTAAAATAAATATTTGCGTACCCTGGGTTTTCAACTAGGTAGCAGCGGACAAATTTTTTCTGTGGTTGTATTCCACGTCCTTTTTTATAAGTGGGTGGTTACCACAAAGGAATCTCTTAGTTTTTATGAGTGATTTTTATTTATAAACTCCGAATTCAGTAATTCAAAGCTTATTTAGGTTTCTTCAGGTTCTTTGCTCTTCATTGTGCTTGAGTAGCCTTCATTCTTTGTAATGTCTTAGTAGGTGATATTTAGATTGACAGTACCAGCAATTTTTATATTACTTCTCAACTTTCTTCTTTGGATAAATCTTTCTTTCTTATATCCCATCTCCTTTGCTTAGGTTTGAATCAAATTTTTCTTAACTTTATTTTTCTTAATGCACCTTTTAATGTAAATCTTATTCAATAATCATTCTTTGTGATTATTTGAAGTTGGATTAAAACATTTCGTAATGTTAATTTTCTGTTATTAAACTATTTTTTATCAGTTTACTTTTAAGGATTGCAATTCGTTATTTTAATCTTCTAAGCAGTTCATTAGCTCCTGGATTTTTTCTCCTTGATTAAAGAAAATTTCTTCATATTTTGCAATTTATGCTTTCATTTGTTCAATTTAATTTTAGAGAAATTTATTATTTTGAATTCCAGGATTAACTTATTCAGTAAGACTGACCATTACTTTTCCCTCTGAAGATGAGCTAGACTCTCGATTCTGTCTTTGTTTTTTTAGTTTCTCAGTAGTCGCTTGCTTCCTTGCTTTTTTTTAAAAATTCTTTGAAAGACGGATGCTCTACTCCATTTTTGAATATAAGTTTCAGCAAACATTTAAATCACTTTATTAAGTAAAAGTTTTTAGTCTATTTTCCATATTCACGTGAATACTCCATCAATTTTTTCACTTTCATTTTTTAAGCTTTCTAACTTACCTTAAAAGTTTATTATTACTAAAATCAACTGTAAAATTCTCAATTATTCAGGAGTAAAAGAACCAGATATATGTTAGATCCAAATAGATTAGTTCTATTTTCTAAGTTTTTTCCCTAATATATAAGTTGTATGTGCTTGAATGCTTTTCTTATGATATTTTTCTATTAAAAATTGTTGAGTTTCGCTGAGCTAGCAAATTCCATTAAGTATTCGCGCTTAAATTTTTAGATAAAGAAAATAATTTTTAAATAAATAGAAAAAATCTTAAATGATAAGCACTAACTTAATAAGTTTCAAACTATAGTAAGAAAAGTACTTTATTCTAGCAATGTTTAATATAAATGCTTATAGTTATTTAATAAACTTAAATTTAAAGAATTATTAATTGTATCTTTAACTTTTAGATTAAATCTATAAAATAAAATGTCCTAGTGCCTTATAAGTTTACTAGATTTTTATCCTACATAAATCTGTTTTAATACAAAGGACCAAGAGGATTTTATACATTGATAGGAGTTATTTTTTCTATTTTAACATGAATTCTCTTTGTGCTGGCTTTTATTAACATGAGTTATGATATGATGCAAAAGAAAAATCCAGAAAATTTATCTTAGACTTTAAAATAAGAACATCGTCCTTGGCAATATATTGGAATAAATAATTATAGCTTTTCTTTCGGATTTTCAACCCTAAAAAATATTGTTGAAATTCCGTCTTCTTGCTTCACTTTTGAAGCTGGATATTATTTATAAAATGGGGAGAACCAATCATAGATACCAATTAAAATAAAGTAGTGTGATATAAAATTCTTTAAAGGATTTGAAGATTATTACAATGATAGTTCTCTAAATTTTTAATTTAATTAATGTTTAGATCTGGACACTTTCGAGTTGGGAGGATATTGAAATGAAGAAATAATGAAAATTCTGTTTATAAAAGTAAAAATGTGCTAGAACTCGACAGACTCCGACATAACATGTGCTCCGCTAAGTTATATCGAAAATTTGATAGCTAATTAACTCTTTTTTAGTGTCTTTTTCACTGATAAATCTATAGATATTTCTGATTATGAGAATCCAATAAAGAATACACTAAATTAATTTTCATGGATGCTCGATACTTAATCCTTAAAATATGCTAATGTGCTATTCTAGCCTATTAAAATAGAGACTGAGATGGCTTTTTATTAGGAAATTCTAAAACTACCTGTGATGTTATTCTAGTCAAAGATAATTCAGACTTTATCTCTAAAAATAAATTTTCTAATTCTGATTCTTTTATACTTTCTATCCAATCCTCACAGTTTTCTCTACTACTAGAGAAGATATAAAAGATTTAAAACGTTGTTTCTTAAGTAGGTGGAGTACTTAATATAATATTTTTAGTATTTAAGATTCTTATCAGAATATATTCTAAATATGCTTTTGCTTATAGCTTTGTAAATGATATTTTTGATATAGAAGATCTCTAGGAAAACTAAAATAAGATTAAGATAAAAGATATTTCGCAATATTATTCTTATTAAAGCCAGAAAATAGAAGATTCTAGTTAGAATTTAAGGCATAAATCTTAAGCTGAGGAGATAGAAAAATCTTTTGAATAAAATGAGCTCTAAAAAAATACTCACTAGAAAGCGAGTAAATAAACTAATGTATTTCCTTATTAGGAAGAGAAATAAAACTAATCATTCTAAGAAACCTAAAATAAAAACAAAATAACTGAAATTGTAGATTTAGTTAATAAATAACTAAGCAACTAAGATCAAAAAGTAATTGACATTTATTCCAAGGACAATTTTAATTAATAAAAGAAAATTGAAGATAATTCTGGAGCTTAATTTTAGATGAAATTACTTGAAGGAGAAAATCCAGATACATATCGAAAAT
>CAMPDV010003760.1:0-38432 GCA_946699065.1 Loxodes magnus
GTGAGAAATTAAAATTTTAATACCAGAGTGAGTTAACAATGTATGAAAAATAGTTAAAGTAATTTTTAAAGTAAAAAAAAACATTGTTTTTGATATGTTTTGAAGTGAGAATACGAAATTTTAATACCAGAGTGAGTTAACAATGTATGAAAAATAGTTGTGTAATTTTTAAAGTAAAAAAAAACATTGTTTTTGATATGTTTTGAAGTGAGAATACGAAATTTTAATACCAGAGTGAGTTAACAATGTATGAAAAATAGTTGTGTAATTTTTAAAGTAAAAAAAAACATTGTTTTTGATATGTTTTGAAGTGAGAATACGAAATTTTAATACCAGAGTGAGTTAACAATGTATGAAAAATAGTTGTGTAATTTTTAAAGTAAAAAAAAAACATTGTTTTTGATATGTTTTGAAGTGAGAATACGAAATTTTAATACCAGAGTGAGTTAACAATGTATGAAAAATAGTTGTGTAATTTTAAAGTAAAAAAAAAACATTGTTTTTGATATGTTTTGAAGTGAGAATACGAAATTTTAATACCAGAGTGAGTTAACAATGTATGAAAAATAGTTGTGTAATTTTTAAAGTAAAAAAAAAACATTGTTTTTGATATGTTTTGAAGTGAGAAATTAAAATTTTAATACCAGAGTGAGTTAACAATGTATGAAAAATAGTTAAAGTAATTTTTAAAGTAAAAAAAAACATTGTTTTTGATATGTTTTGAAGTGAGAATACGAAATTTTAATACCAGAGTGAGTTAACAATGTATGAAAAATAGTTGTGTAATTTTTAAAGTAAAAAAAAAACATTGTTTTTGATATGTTTTGAAGTGAGAATACGAAATTTTAATACCAGAGTGAGTTAACAATGTATGAAAAATAGTTGTGTAATTTTTAAAGTAAAAAAAAAACATTGTTTTTGATATGTTTTGAAGTGAGAAATTAAAATTTTAATACCAGAGTGAGTTAACAATGTATGAAAAATAGTTAAAGTAATTTTTAAAGTAAAAAAAAACATTGTTTTTGATATGTTTTGAAGTGAGAATACGAAATTTTAATACCAGAGTGAGTTAACAATGTATGAAAAATAGTTGTGTAATTTTTAAAGTAAAAAAAAACATTGTTTTTGATATGTTTTGAAGTGAGAATACGAAATTTTAATACCAGAGTGAGTTAACAATGTATGAAAAATAGTTGTGTAATTTTTAAAGTAAAAAAAAACATTGTTTTTGATATGTTTTGAAGTGAGAATACGAAATTTTAATACCAGAGTGAGTTAACAATGTATGAAAAATAGTTGTGTAATTTTTAAAGTAAAAAAAAACATTGTTTTTGATATGTTTTGAAGTGAGAATACGAAATTTTAATACCAGAGTGAGTTAACAATGTATGAAAAATAGTTGTGTAATTTTAAAGTAAAAAAAAAACATTGTTTTTGATATGTTTTGAAGTGAGAATACGAAATTTTAATACCAGAGTGAGTTAACAATGTATGAAAAATAGTTGTGTAATTTTTAAAGTAAAAAAAAACATTGTTTTTGATATGTTTTGAAGTGAGAAATTAAAATTTTAATACCAGAGTGAGTTAACAATGTATGAAAAATAGTTAAAGTAATTTTTAAAGTAAAAAAAAACATTGTTTTTGATATGTTTTGAAGTGAGAAATTAAAATTTTAATACCAGAGTGAGTTAACAATGTATGAAAAATAGTTGTGTAATTTTTAAAGTAAAAAAAAACATTGTTTTTGATATGTTTTGAAGTGAGAATACGAAATTTTAATACCAGAGTGAGTTAACAATGTATGAAAAATAGTTGTGTAATTTTTAAAGTAAAAAAAAACATTGTTTTTGATATGTTTTGAAGTGAGAATACGAAATTTTAATACCAGAGTGAGTTAACAATGTATGAAAAATAGTTGTGTAATTTTAAAGTAAAAAAAAACATTGTTTTTGATATGTTTTGAAGTGAGAAATTAAAATTTTAATACCAGAGTGAGTTAACAATGTATGAAAAATAGTTGTGTAATTTTTAAAGTAAAAAAAAAACATTGTTTTTGATATGTTTTGAAGTGAGAATACGAAATTTTAATACCAGAGTGAGTTAACAATGTATGAAAAATAGTTGTGTAATTTTTAAAGTAAAAAAAAACATTGTTTTATAGATGTTTTGAAGTGAGAATACGAAATTTTAATACCAGAGTGAGTTAACAATGTATGAAAAATAGTTGTGTAATTTTTAAAGTAAAAAAAAACATTGTTTTTGATATGTTTTGAAGTGAGAAATTAAAATTTTAATACCAGAGTGAGTTAACAATGTATGAAAAATAGTTGTGTAATTTTTAAAGTAAAAAAAAAACATTGTTTTTGATATGTTTTGAAGTGAGAATACGAAATTTTAATACCAGAGTGAGTTAACAATGTATGAAAAATAGTTGTGTAATTTTTAAAGTAAAAAAAAACATTGTTTTTGATATGTTTTGAAGTGAGAAATTAAAATTTTAATACCAGAGTGAGTTAACAATGTATGAAAAATAGTTGTGTAATTTTAAAGTAAAAAAAAAACATTGTTTTTGATATGTTTTGAAGTGAGAATACGAAATTTTAATACCAGAGTGAGTTAACAATGTATGAAAAATAGTTAAAGTAATTTTTAAAGTAAAAAAAAACATTGTTTTATAGATGTTTTGAAGTGAGAATACGAAATTTTAATACCAGAGTGAGTTAACAATGTATGAAAAATAGTTAAAGTAATTTTTAAAGTTAAAAAAAAACATTGTTTTTGATATGTTTTGAAGTGAGAATACGAAATTTTAATACCAGAGTGAGTTAACAATGTATGAAAAATAGTTGTGTAATTTTTAAAGTAAAAAAAAACATTGTTTTATAGATGTTTTGAAGTGAGAATACGAAATTTTAATACCAGAGTGAGTTAACAATGTATGAAAAATAGTTGTGTAATTTTTAAAGTAAAAAAAAACATTGTTTTTGATATGTTTTGAAGTGAGAATACGAAATTTTAATACCAGAGTGAGTTAACAATGTATGAAAAATAGTTAAAGTAATTTTTAAAGTAAAAAAAAACATTGTTTTTGATATGTTTTGAAGTGAGAATACGAAATTTTAATACCAGAGTGAGTTAACAATGTATGAAAAATAGTTGTGTAATTTTTAAAGTAAAAAAAAAACATTGTTTTTGATATGTTTTGAAGTGAGAAATTAAAATTTTAATACCAGAGTGAGTTAACAATGTATGAAAAATAGTTGTGTAATTTTTAAAGTAAAAAAAAAACATTGTTTTTGATATGTTTTGAAGTGAGAAATTAAAATTTTAATACCAGAGTGAGTTAACAATGTATGAAAAATAGTTGTGTAATTTTTAAAGTAAAAAAAAACATTGTTTTTGATATGTTTTGAAGTGAGAATACGAAATTTTAATACCAGAGTGAGTTAACAATGTATGAAAAATAGTTGTGTAATTTTAAAGTAAAAAAAAACATTGTTTTTGATATGTTTTGAAGTGAGAATACGAAATTTTAATACCAGAGTGAGTTAACAATGTATGAAAAATAGTTGTGTAATTTTTAAAGTAAAAAAAAACATTGTTTTTGATATGTTTTGAAGTGAGAAATTAAAATTTTAATACCAGAGTGAGTTAACAATGTATGAAAAATAGTTGTGTAATTTTAAAGTAAAAAAAAACATTGTTTTTGATATGTTTTGAAGTGAGAATACGAAATTTTAATACCAGAGTGAGTTAACAATGTATGAAAAATAGTTGTGTAATTTTAAAGTAAAAAAAAACATTGTTTTTTGATATGTTTTGAAGTGAGAAATTAAAATTTTAATACCAGAGTGAGTTAACAATGTATGAAAAATAGTTGTGTAATTTTTAAAGTAAAAAAAAACATTGTTTTTGATATGTTTTGAAGTGAGAATACGAAATTTTAATACCAGAGTGAGTTAACAATGTATGAAAAATAGTTGTGTAATTTTTAAAGTAAAAAAAAACATTGTTTTTGATATGTTTTGAAGTGAGAATACGAAATTTTAATACCAGAGTGAGTTAACAATGTATGAAAAATAGTTGTGTAATTTTTAAAGTAAAAAAAAACATTGTTTTTGATATGTTTTGAAGTGAGAAATTAAAATTTTAATACCAGAGTGAGTTAACAATGTATGAAAAATAGTTAAAGTAATTTTTAAAGTAAAAAAAAACATTGTTTTTGATATGTTTTGAAGTGAGAATACGAAATTTTAATACCAGAGTGAGTTAACAATGTATGAAAAATAGTTAAAGTAATTTTTAAAGTAAAAAAAAAACATTGTTTTTGATATGTTTTGAAGTGAGAATACGAAATTTTAATACCAGAGTGAGTTAACAATGTATGAAAAATAGTTGTGTAATTTTAAAGTAAAAAAAAAACATTGTTTTTGATATGTTTTGAAGTGAGAAATTAAAATTTTAATACCAGAGTGAGTTAACAATGTATGAAAAATAGTTGTGTAATTTTTAAAGTAAAAAAAAACATTGTTTTTGATATGTTTTGAAGTGAGAAATTAAAATTTTAATACCAGAGTGAGTTAACAATGTATGAAAAATAGTTAAAGTAATTTTTAAAGTAAAAAAAAACATTGTTTTTGATATGTTTTGAAGTGAGAATACGAAATTTTAATACCAGAGTGAGTTAACAATGTATGAAAAATAGTTGTGTAATTTTTAAAGTAAAAAAAAAACATTGTTTTTGATATGTTTTGAAGTGAGAAATTAAAATTTTAATACCAGAGTGAGTTAACAATGTATGAAAAATAGTTGTGTAATTTTTAAAGTAAAAAAAAAACATTGTTTTTGATATGTTTTGAAGTGAGAATACGAAATTTTAATACCAGAGTGAGTTAACAATGTATGAAAAATAGTTGTGTAATTTTTAAAGTAAAAAAAAACATTGTTTTTGATATGTTTTGAAGTGAGAAATTAAAATTTTAATACCAGAGTGAGTTAACAATGTATGAAAAATAGTTGTGTAATTTTTAAAGTAAAAAAAAAACATTGTTTTTGATATGTTTTGAAGTGAGAAATTAAAATTTTAATACCAGAGTGAGTTAACAATGTATGAAAAATAGTTGTGTAATTTTAAAGTAAAAAAAAACATTGTTTTTGATATGTTTTGAAGTGAGAAATTAAAATTTTAATACCAGAGTGAGTTAACAATGTATGAAAAATAGTTGTGTAATTTTTAAAGTAAAAAAAAACATTGTTTTTGATATGTTTTGAAGTGAGAAATTAAAATTTTAATACCAGAGTGAGTTAACAATGTATGAAAAATAGTTGTGTAATTTTTAAAGTAAAAAAAAACATTGTTTTTGATATGTTTTGAAGTGAGAAATTAAAATTTTAATACCAGAGTGAGTTAACAATGTATGAAAAATAGTTGTGTAATTTTTAAAGTAAAAAAAAAACATTGTTTTTGATATGTTTTGAAGTGAGAAATTAAAATTTTAATACCAGAGTGAGTTAACAATGTATGAAAAATAGTTGTGTAATTTTTAAAGTAAAAAAAAACATTGTTTTTGATATGTTTTGAAGTGAGAATACGAAATTTTAATACCAGAGTGAGTTAACAATGTATGAAAAATAGTTGTGTAATTTTTAAAGTAAAAAAAAACATTGTTTTATAGATGTTTTGAAGTGAGAATACGAAATTTTAATACCAGAGTGAGTTAACAATGTATGAAAAATAGTTGTGTAATTTTTAAAGTAAAAAAAAACATTGTTTTATAGATGTTTTGAAGTGAGAATACGAAATTTTAATACCAGAGTGAGTTAACAATGTATGAAAAATAGTTAAAGTAATTTTTAAAGTAAAAAAAAACATTGTTTTTGATATGTTTTGAAGTGAGAATACGAAATTTTAATACCAGAGTGAGTTAACAATGTATGAAAAATAGTTAAAGTAATTTTTAAAGTAAAAAAAAACATTGTTTTTGATATGTTTTGAAGTGAGAATACGAAATTTTAATACCAGAGTGAGTTAACAATGTATGAAAAATAGTTGTGTAATTTTAAAGTAAAAAAAAACATTGTTTTTGATATGTTTTGAAGTGAGAATACGAAATTTTAATACCAGAGTGAGTTAACAATGTATGAAAAATAGTTGTGTAATTTTTAAAGTAAAAAAAAAACATTGTTTTTGATATGTTTTGAAGTGAGAAATTAAAATTTTAATACCAGAGTGAGTTAACAATGTATGAAAAATAGTTGTGTAATTTTTAAAGTAAAAAAAAACATTGTTTTTGATATGTTTTGAAGTGAGAATACGAAATTTTAATACCAGAGTGAGTTAACAATGTATGAAAAATAGTTAAAGTAATTTTTAAAGTAAAAAAAAACATTGTTTTTGATATGTTTTGAAGTGAGAATACGAAATTTTAATACCAGAGTGAGTTAACAATGTATGAAAAATAGTTGTGTAATTTTAAAGTAAAAAAAAAACATTGTTTTTGATATGTTTTGAAGTGAGAAATTAAAATTTTAATACCAGAGTGAGTTAACAATGTATGAAAAATAGTTGTGTAATTTTTAAAGTAAAAAAAAACATTGTTTTTGATATGTTTTGAAGTGAGAAATTAAAATTTTAATACCAGAGTGAGTTAACAATGTATGAAAAATAGTTGTGTAATTTTTAAAGTAAAAAAAAACATTGTTTTTGATATGTTTTGAAGTGAGAAATTAAAATTTTAATACCAGAGTGAGTTAACAATGTATGAAAAATAGTTGTGTAATTTTAAAGTAAAAAAAAAACATTGTTTTTGATATGTTTTGAAGTGAGAATACGAAATTTTAATACCAGAGTGAGTTAACAATGTATGAAAAATAGTTAAAGTAATTTTTAAAGTAAAAAAAAACATTGTTTTTGATATGTTTTGAAGTGAGAATACGAAATTTTAATACCAGAGTGAGTTAACAATGTATGAAAAATAGTTGTGTAATTTTAAAGTAAAAAAAAACATTGTTTTTGATATGTTTTGAAGTGAGAATATGAAATTTTAATACCAGAGTGAGTTAACAATGTATGAAAAATAGTTAAAGTAATTTTTAAAGTAAAAAAAAACATTGTTTTTGATATGTTTTGAAGTGAGAATACGAAATTTTAATACCAGAGTGAGTTAACAATGTATGAAAAATAGTTGTGTAATTTTTAAAGTAAAAAAAAACATTGTTTTATAGATGTTTTGAAGTGAGAATACGAAATTTTAATACCAGAGTGAGTTAACAATGTATGAAAAATAGTTAAAGTAATTTTTAAAGTAAAAAAAAAACATTGTTTTTGATATGTTTTGAAGTGAGAATACGAAATTTTAATACCAGAGTGAGTTAACAATGTATGAAAAATAGTTAAAGTATTTTTAAAGTAAAAAAAAACATTGTTTTTGATATGTTTTGAAGTGAGAAATTAAAATTTTAATACCAGAGTGAGTTAACAATGTATGAAAAATAGTTGTGTAATTTTAAAGTAAAAAAAAACATTGTTTTTGATATGTTTTGAAGTGAGAAATTAAAATTTTAATACCAGAGTGAGTTAACAATGTATGAAAAATAGTTGTGTAATTTTTAAAGTAAAAAAAAACATTGTTTTTGATATGTTTTGAAGTGAGAATACGAAATTTTAATACCAGAGTGAGTTAACAATGTATGAAAAATAGTTGTGTAATTTTAAAGTAAAAAAAAACATTGTTTTTGATATGTTTTGAAGTGAGAATACGAAATTTTAATACCAGAGTGAGTTAACAATGTATGAAAAATAGTTGTGTAATTTTTAAAGTAAAAAAAAACATTGTTTTTGATATGTTTTGAAGTGAGAAATTAAAATTTTAATACCAGAGTGAGTTAACAATGTATGAAAAATAGTTGTGTAATTTTTAAAGTAAAAAAAAACATTGTTTTTGATATGTTTTGAAGTGAGAATACGAAATTTTAATACCAGAGTGAGTTAACAATGTATGAAAAATAGTTGTGTAATTTTTAAAGTAAAAAAAAAACATTGTTTTTGATATGTTTTGAAGTGAGAATACGAAATTTTAATACCAGAGTGAGTTAACAATGTATGAAAAATAGTTGTGTAATTTTTAAATTAAAAAAAAACATTGTTTTATAGATGTTTTGAAGTGAGAATACGAAATTTTAATACCAGAGTGAGTTAACAATGTATGAAAAATAGTTAAAGTAATTTTTAAAGTAAAAAAAAACATTGTTTTTGATATGTTTTGAAGTGAGAATACGAAATTTTAATACCAGAGTGAGTTAACAATGTATGAAAAATAGTTGTGTAATTTTTAAAGTAAAAAAAAACATTGTTTTTGATATGTTTTGAAGTGAGAATACGAAATTTTAATACCAGAGTGAGTTAACAATGTATGAAAAATAGTTGTGTAATTTTTAAAGTAAAAAAAAAACATTGTTTTTGATATGTTTTGAAGTGAGAATACGAAATTTTAATACCAGAGTGAGTTAACAATGTATGAAAAATAGTTAAAGTAATTTTTAAATTAAAAAAAAAACATTGTTTTATAGATGTTTTGAAGTGAGAATACGAAATTTTAATACCAGAGTGAGTTAACAATGTATGAAAAATAGTTAAAGTAATTTTTAAAGTAAAAAAAAACATTGTTTTTGATATGTTTTGAAGTGAGAATACGAAATTTTAATACCAGAGTGAGTTAACAATGTATGAAAAATAGTTAAAGTAATTTTTAAAGTAAAAAAAAACATTGTTTTTGATATGTTTTGAAGTGAGAATATGAAATTTTAATACCAGAGTGAGTTAACAATGTATGAAAAATAGTTGTGTAATTTTAAAGTAAAAAAAAACATTGTTTTTGATATGTTTTGAAGTGAGAATACGAAATTTTAATACCAGAGTGAGTTAACAATGTATGAAAAATAGTTGTGTAATTTTTAAAGTAAAAAAAAACATTGTTTTTGATATGTTTTGAAGTGAGAAATTAAAATTTTAATACCAGAGTGAGTTAACAATGTATGAAAAATAGTTGTGTAATTTTTAAAGTAAAAAAAAACATTGTTTTTGATATGTTTTGAAGTGAGAATACGAAATTTTAATACCAGAGTGAGTTAACAATGTATGAAAAATAGTTGTGTAATTTTTAAAGTAAAAAAAAAACATTGTTTTTGATATGTTTTGAAGTGAGAAATTAAAATTTTAATACCAGAGTGAGTTAACAATGTATGAAAAATAGTTGTGTAATTTTTAAAGTAAAAAAAAACATTGTTTTTGATATGTTTTGAAGTGAGAATACGAAATTTTAATACCAGAGTGAGTTAACAATGTATGAAAAATAGTTGTGTAATTTTTAAAGTAAAAAAAAACATTGTTTTTGATATGTTTTGAAGTGAGAAATTAAAATTTTAATACCAGAGTGAGTTAACAATGTATGAAAAATAGTTGTGTAATTTTTAAAGTAAAAAAAAAACATTGTTTTTGATATGTTTTGAAGTGAGAAATTAAAATTTTAATACCAGAGTGAGTTAACAATGTATGAAAAATAGTTGTGTAATTTTTAAAGTAAAAAAAAACATTGTTTTTGATATGTTTTGAAGTGAGAAATTAAAATTTTAATACCAGAGTGAGTTAACAATGTATGAAAAATAGTTGTGTAATTTTTAAAGTAAAAAAAAACATTGTTTTTGATATGTTTTGAAGTGAGAATACGAAATTTTAATACCAGAGTGAGTTAACAATGTATGAAAAATAGTTAAAGTAATTTTTAAAGTAAAAAAAAAACATTGTTTTTGATATGTTTTGAAGTGAGAATACGAAATTTTAATACCAGAGTGAGTTAACAATGTATGAAAAATAGTTGTGTAATTTTTAAATTAAAAAAAAACATTGTTTTATAGATGTTTTGAAGTGAGAATACGAAATTTTAATACCAGAGTGAGTTAACAATGTATGAAAAATAGTTGTGTAATTTTTAAAGTAAAAAAAAAACATTGTTTTTGATATGTTTTGAAGTGAGAATACGAAATTTTAATACCAGAGTGAGTTAACAATGTATGAAAAATAGTTGTGTAATTTTTAAATTAAAAAAAAACATTGTTTTATAGATGTTTTGAAGTGAGAATACGAAATTTTAATACCAGAGTGAGTTAACAATGTATGAAAAATAGTTAAAGTAATTTTTAAAGTAAAAAAAAACATTGTTTTTGATATGTTTTGAAGTGAGAATACGAAATTTTAATACCAGAGTGAGTTAACAATGTATGAAAAATAGTTGTGTAATTTTTAAAGTAAAAAAAAACATTGTTTTTGATATGTTTTGAAGTGAGAATACGAAATTTTAATACCAGAGTGAGTTAACAATGTATGAAAAATAGTTGTGTAATTTTTAAAGTAAAAAAAAACATTGTTTTTGATATGTTTTGAAGTGAGAATACGAAATTTTAATACCAGAGTGAGTTAACAATGTATGAAAAATAGTTAAAGTAATTTTTAAATTAAAAAAAAACATTGTTTTATAGATGTTTTGAAGTGAGAATACGAAATTTTAATACCAGAGTGAGTTAACAATGTATGAAAAATAGTTAAAGTAATTTTTAAAGTAAAAAAAAACATTGTTTTTGATATGTTTTGAAGTGAGAATACGAAATTTTAATACCAGAGTGAGTTAACAATGTATGAAAAATAGTTAAAGTAATTTTTAAAGTAAAAAAAAACATTGTTTTTGATATGTTTTGAAGTGAGAATACGAAATTTTAATACCAGAGTGAGTTAACAATGTATGAAAAATAGTTGTGTAATTTTAAAGTAAAAAAAAACATTGTTTTTGATATGTTTTGAAGTGAGAATACGAAATTTTAATACCAGAGTGAGTTAACAATGTATGAAAAATAGTTGTGTAATTTTTAAAGTAAAAAAAAAACATTGTTTTTGATATGTTTTGAAGTGAGAATATGAAATTTTAATACCAGAGTGAGTTAACAATGTATGAAAAATAGTTGTGTAATTTTAAAGTAAAAAAAAACATTGTTTTTGATATGTTTTGAAGTGAGAATACGAAATTTTAATACCAGAGTGAGTTAACAATGTATGAAAAATAGTTGTGTAATTTTTAAAGTAAAAAAAAAACATTGTTTTTGATATGTTTTGAAGTGAGAAATTAAAATTTTAATACCAGAGTGAGTTAACAATGTATGAAAAATAGTTGTGTAATTTTTAAAGTAAAAAAAAACATTGTTTTTGATATGTTTTGAAGTGAGAATACGAAATTTTAATTCCAGAGTGAGTTAACAATGTATGAAAAATAGTTGTGTAATTTTTAAAGTAAAAAAAAACATTGTTTTTGATATGTTTTGAAGTGAGAATACGAAATTTTAATACCAGAGTGAGTTAACAATGTATGAAAAATAGTTGTGTAATTTTTAAAGTAAAAAAAAACATTGTTTTATAGATGTTTTGAAGTGAGAATACGAAATTTTAATACCAGAGTGAGTTAACAATGTATGAAAAATAGTTGTGTAATTTTTAAAGTAAAAAAAAACATTGTTTTTGATATGTTTTGAAGTGAGAATACGAAATTTTAATACCAGAGTGAGTTAACAATGTATGAAAAATAGTTAAAGTAATTTTTAAAGTAAAAAAAAAACATTGTTTTTGATATTTTTTGAAGTGAGAATACGAAATTTTAATACCAGAGTGAGTTAACAATGTATGAAAAATAGTTGTGTAATTTTTAAATTAAAAAAAAACATTGTTTTATAGATGTTTTGAAGTGAGAATACGAAATTTTAATACCAGAGTGAGTTAACAATGTATGAAAAATAGTTAAAGTAATTTTTAAAGTAAAAAAAAAAACATTGTTTTTGATATTTTTTGAAGTGAGAATACGAAATTTTAATACCAGAGTGAGTTAACAATGTATGAAAAATAGTTAAAGTAATTTTTATAGTAAAAAAAAACATTGTTTTTGATATGTTTTGAAGTGAGAATACGAAATTTTAATACCAGAGTGAGTTAACAATGTATGAAAAATAGTTGTGTAATTTTAAAGTAAAAAAAAACATTGTTTTTGATATGTTTTGAAGTGAGAAATTAAAATTTTAATACCAGAGTGAGTTAACAATGTATGAAAAATAGTTAAAGTAATTTTTAAAGTAAAAAAAAACATTGTTTTTGATATGTTTTGAAGTGAGAATACGAAATTTTAATACCAGAGTGAGTTAACAATGTATGAAAAATAGTTGTGTAATTTTTAAAGTAAAAAAAAACATTGTTTTTGATATGTTTTGAAGTGAGAAATTAAAATTTTAATACCAGAGTGAGTTAACAATGTATGAAAAATAGTTGTGTAATTTTTAAAGTAAAAAAAAACATTGTTTTTGATATGTTTTGAAGTGAGAATACGAAATTTTAATACCAGAGTGAGTTAACAATGTATGAAAAATAGTTAAAGTATTTTTAAAGTAAAAAAAAAACATTGTTTTTTGATATGTTTTGAAGTGAGAAATTAAAATTTTAATACCAGAGTGAGTTAACAATGTATGAAAAATAGTTGTGTAATTTTAAAGTAAAAAAAAACATTGTTTTTGATATGTTTTGAAGTGAGAAATTAAAATTTTAATACCAGAGTGAGTTAACAATGTATGAAAAATAGTTGTGTAATTTTTAAAGTAAAAAAAAACATTGTTTTTGATATGTTTTGAAGTGAGAATACGAAAATTTTAATACCAGAGTGAGTTAACAATGTATGAAAAATAGTTGTGTAATTTTAAAGTAAAAAAAAACATTGTTTTTGATATGTTTTGAAGTGAGAATACGAAATTTTAATACCAGAGTGAGTTAACAATGTATGAAAAATAGTTGTGTAATTTTTAAAGTAAAAAAAAAACATTGTTTTTGATATGTTTTGAAGTGAGAAATTAAAATTTTAATACCAGAGTGAGTTAACAATGTATGAAAAATAGTTGTGTAATTTTTAAAGTAAAAAAAAACATTGTTTTTGATATGTTTTGAAGTGAGAATACGAAATTTTAATACCAGAGTGAGTTAACAATGTATGAAAAATAGTTGTGTAATTTTTAAAGTAAAAAAAAACATTGTTTTTGATATGTTTTGAAGTGAGAATACGAAATTTTAATACCAGAGTGAGTTAACAATGTATGAAAAATAGTTGTGTAATTTTAAAGTAAAAAAAAACATTGTTTTTGATATGTTTTGAAGTGAGAATACGAAATTTTAATACCAGAGTGAGTTAACAATGTATGAAAAATAGTTGTGTAATTTTTAAAGTAAAAAAAAAACATTGTTTTTGATATGTTTTGAAGTGAGAAATTAAAATTTTAATACCAGAGTGAGTTAACAATGTATGAAAAATAGTTGTGTAATTTTTAAAGTAAAAAAAACATTGTTTTTGATATGTTTTGAAGTGAGAATACGAAATTTTAATACCAGAGTGAGTTAACAATGTATGAAAAATAGTTGTGTAATTTTTAAAGTAAAAAAAAACATTGTTTTTGATATGTTTTGAAGTGAGAATACGAAATTTTAATACCAGAGTGAGTTAACAATGTATGAAAAATAGTTGTGTAATTTTAAAGTAAAAAAAAACATTGTTTTTGATATGTTTTGAAGTGAGAAATTAAAATTTTAATACCAGAGTGAGTTAACAATGTATGAAAAATAGTTGTGTAATTTTTAAAGTAAAAAAAAAACATTGTTTTTGATATGTTTTGAAGTGAGAATACGAAATTTTAATACCAGAGTGAGTTAACAATGTATGAAAAATAGTTGTGTAATTTTTAAAGTAAAAAAAAAACATTGTTTTATAGATGTTTTGAAGTGAGAATACGAAATTTTAATACCAGAGTGAGTTAACAATGTATGAAAAATAGTTGTGTAATTTTTAAAGTAAAAAAAAAACATTGTTTTTGATATGTTTTGAAGTGAGAAATTAAAATTTTAATACCAGAGTGAGTTAACAATGTATGAAAAATAGTTAAAGTAATTTTTAAAGTAAAAAAAAAACATTGTTTTTGATATGTTTTGAAGTGAGAATACGAAATTTTAATACCAGAGTGAGTTAACAATGTATGAAAAATAGTTAAAGTAATTTTTTAAAGTAAAAAAAAACATTGTT
Source organism: Loxodes magnus (assembly GCA_946699065.1). Lineage (NCBI taxonomy): Eukaryota > Ciliophora > Karyorelictea > Loxodida > Loxodidae > Loxodes > Loxodes magnus. Next base: position 14,148 of record CAMPDV010003760.1, read on the forward strand.
TTTGATATGTTTTGAAGTGAGAATACGAAATTTTAATACCAGAGTGAGTTAACAATGTATGAAAAATAGTTGTGTAATTTTAAAGTAAAAAAAAAACATTGTTTTTGATATGTTTTGAAGTGAGAATACGAAATTTTAATACCAGAGTGAGTTAACAATGTATGAAAAATAGTTGTGTAATTTTAAAGTAAAAAAAAACATTGTTTTTGATATGTTTTGAAGTGAGAAATTAAAATTTTAATACCAGAGTGAGTTAACAATGTATGAAAAATAGTTGTGTAATTTTTAAAGTAAAAAAAAACATTGTTTTTGATATGTTTTGAAGTGAGAATACGAAATTTTAATACCAGAGTGAGTTAACAATGTATGAAAAATAGTTGTGTAATTTTTAAAGTAAAAAAAAACATTGTTTTTGATATGTTTTGAAGTGAGAAATTAAAATTTTAATACCAGAGTGAGTTAACAATGTATGAAAAATAGTTAAAGTAATTTTTAAAGTAAAAAAAAACATTGTTTTTGATATGTTTTGAAGTGAGAATACGAAATTTTAATACCAGAGTGAGTTAACAATGTATGAAAAATAGTTAAAGTAATTTTTAAAGTAAAAAAAAACATTGTTTTTGATATGTTTTGAAGTGAGAATACGAAATTTTAATACCAGAGTGAGTTAACAATGTATGAAAAATAGTTGTGTAATTTTAAAGTAAAAAAAACATTGTTTTTGATATGTTTTGAAGTGAGAAATTAAAACTTTTAAATACCAGAGTGAGTTAACAATGTATGAAAAATAGTTAAAGTAATTTTTAAAGTAAAAAAAAAACATTGTTTTTGATATGTTTTGAAGTGAGAATACGAAATTTTAATACCAGAGTGAGTTAACAATGTATGAAAAATAGTTGTGTAATTTTAAAGTAAAAAAAAAACATTGTTTTTGATATGTTTTGAAGTGAGAAATTAAAATTTTAATACCAGAGTGAGTTAACAATGTATGAAAAATAGTTAAAGTAATTTTTAAAGTAAAAAAAAACATTGTTTTTGATATGTTTTGAAGTGAGAATACGAAATTTTAATACCAGAGTGAGTTAACAATGTATGAAAAATAGTTAAAGTAATTTTTAAAGTAAAAAAAAACATTGTTTTTGATATGTTTTGAAGTGAGAATACGAAATTTTAATACCAGAGTGAGTTAACAATGTATGAAAAATAGTTGTGTAATTTTAAAGTAAAAAAAAACATTGTTTTTGATATGTTTTGAAGTGAGAAATTAAAATTTTAATACCAGAGTGAGTTAACAATGTATGAAAAATAGTTGTGTAATTTTTAAAGTAAAAAAAAACATTGTTTTTGATATGTTTTGAAGTGAGAATACGAAATTTTAATACCAGAGTGAGTTAACAATGTATGAAAAATAGTTGTGTAATTTTTAAAGTAAAAAAAAAACATTGTTTTATAGATGTTTTGAAGTGAGAATACGAAATTTTAATACCAGAGTGAGTTAACAATGTATGAAAAATAGTTGTGTAATTTTTAAAGTAAAAAAAAAACATAGTTTTATAAGTGTTTTGAAGTGAGAATACGAAATTTTAATACCAGAGTGAGTTAACAAAGTATGAAAAATAGTTGTGTAATTTTTAAAGTAAAAAAAAACATAGTTTTATAAGTGTTTTGAAGTGAGAATACGAAATTTTAATACCAGAGTGAGTTAACAAAGTATGAAAAATAGTTGTGTAATTTTTAAAGTAAAAAAAAACATTGTTTTATAAGTGTTTTGAAGTGAGAATACGAAATTTTAATACCAGAGTGAGTTAACAAAGTATGAAAAATAGTTGTGTAATTTTTAAAGTAAAAAAAAAACATAGTTTTATAAGTGTTTTGAAGTGAGAATACGAAATTTTAATACCAGAGTGAGTTAACAAAGTATGAAAAATAGTTGTGTAATTTTTAAAGTAAAAAAAAAACATTGTTTTTGATATGTTTTGAAGTGAGAAATTAAAATTTTAATACCAGAGTGAGTTAACAATGTATGAAAAATAGTTAAAGTAATTTTTAAAGTAAAAAAAAACATTGTTTTTGATATTTTTTGAAGTGAGAATACGAAATTTTAATACCAGAGTGAGTTAACAATGTATGAAAAATAGTTGTGTAATTTTTAAAGTAAAAAAAAAACATTGTTTTTGATATGTTTTGAAGTGAGAATACGAAATTTTAATACCAGAGTGAGTTAACAATGTATGAAAAATAGTTGTGTAATTTTTAAAGTAAAAAAAAAACATTGTTTTTGATATGTTTTGAAGTGAGAAATTAAAATTTTAATACCAGAGTGAGTTAACAATGTATGAAAAATAGTTAAAGTAATTTTTTAAAGTAAAAAAAAAACATTGTTTTTGATATGTTTTGAAGTGAGAAATTAAAATTTTAATACCAGAGTGAGTTAACAATGTATGAAAAATAGTTAAAGTAATTTTTAAAGTAAAAAAAAACATTGTTTTTGATATGTTTTGAAGTGAGAATACGAAATTTTAATACCAGAGTGAGTTAACAATGTATGAAAAATAGTTGTGTAATTTTTAAAGTAAAAAAAAACATTGTTTTATAGATGTTTTGAAGTGAGAATACGAAATTTTAATACCAGAGTGAGTTAACAATGTATGAAAAATAGTTAAAGTAATTTTTAAAGTAAAAAAAAAACATTGTTTTTGATATGTTTTGAAGTGAGAATACGAAATTTTAATACCAGAGTGAGTTAACAATGTATGAAAAATAGTTGTGTAATTTTTAAAGTAAAAAAAAAACATTGTTTTTGATATGTTTTGAAGTGAGAAATTAAAATTTTAATACCAGAGTGAGTTAACAATGTATGAAAAATAGTTAAAGTAATTTTTAAAGTAAAAAAAAACATTGTTTTTGATATGTTTTGAAGTGAGAAATTAAAATTTTAATACCAGAGTGAGTTAACAATGTATGAAAAATAGTTGTGTAATTTTAAAGTAAAAAAAAACATTGTTTTTGATATGTTTTGAAGTGAGAAATTAAAATTTTAATACCAGAGTGAGTTAACAATGTATGAAAAATAGTTGTGTAATTTTTAAAGTAAAAAAAAACATTGTTTTTGATATGTTTTGAAGTGAGAAATTAAAATTTTAATACCAGAGTGAGTTAACAATGTATGAAAAATAGTTAAAGTAATTTTTAAAGTAAAAAAAAACATTGTTTTTGATATTTTTTGAAGTGAGAATACGAAATTTTAATACCAGAGTGAGTTAACAATGTATGAAAAATAGTTGTGTAATTTTTAAAGTAAAAAAAAACATTGTTTTTGATATGTTTTGAAGTGAGAATACGAAATTTTTAATACCAGAGTGAGTTAACAATGTATGAAAAATAGTTGTGTAATTTTTAAAGTAAAAAAAAAACATTGTTTTTGATATGTTTTGAAGTGAGAAATTAAAATTTTAATACCAGAGTGAGTTAACAATGTATGAAAAAATAGTTAAAGTAATTTTTAAAGTAAAAAAAAACATTGTTTTTGATATGTTTTGAAGTGAGAATACGAAATTTTAATACCAGAGTAAGTTAACAATGTATGAAAAATAGTTGTGTAATTTTTAAAGTAAAAAAAAAACATTGTTTTATAGATGTTTTGAAGTGAGAATACGAAATTTTAATACCAGAGTGAGTTAACAATGTATGAAAAATAGTTGTGTAATTTTTAAAGTAAAAAAAAAACATTGTTTTTGATATGTTTTGAAGTGAGAATACGAAATTTTAATACCAGAGTGAGTTAACAATGTATGAAAAATAGTTGTGTAATTTTAAAGTAAAAAAAAACATTGTTTTTTGATATGTTTTGAAGTGAGAAATTAAAATTTTAATACCAGAGTGAGTTAACAATGTATGAAAAATAGTTAAAGTAATTTTTTAAAGTAAAAAAAAACATTGTTTTTGATATGTTTTGAAGTGAGAAATTAAAATTTTAATACCAGAGTGAGTTAACAATGTATGAAAAATAGTTGTGTAATTTTAAAGTAAAAAAAAACATTGTTTTTGATATGTTTTGAAGTGAGAAATTAAAATTTTAATACCAGAGTGAGTTAACAATGTATGAAAAATAGTTGTGTAATTTTTAAAGTAAAAAAAAACATTGTTTTTGATATGTTTTGAAGTGAGAAATTAAAATTTTAATACCAGAGTGAGTTAACAATGTATGAAAAATAGTTGTGTAATTTTTAAAGTAAAAAAAAACATTGTTTTTGATATGTTTTGAAGTGAGAATACGAAATTTTAATACCAGAGTGAGTTAACAATGTATGAAAAATAGTTGTGTAATTTTTAAAGTAAAAAAAAAACATTGTTTTTATAGATGTTTTGAAGTGAGAATACGAAATTTTAATACCAGAGTGAGTTAACAATGTATGAAAAATAGTTAAAGTAATTTTTAAAGTAAAAAAAAACATTGTTTTTGATATGTTTTGAAGTGAGAATACGAAATTTTAATACCAGAGTGAGTTAACAATGTATGAAAAATAGTTGTGTAATTTTAAAGTAAAAAAAAACATTGTTTTTGATATGTTTTGAAGTGAGAATACGAAATTTTAATACCAGAGTGAGTTAACAATGTATGAAAAATAGTTGTGTAATTTTTAAAGTAAAAAAAAAACATTGTTTTTGATATGTTTTGAAGTGAGAAATTAAAATTTTAATACCAGAGTGAGTTAACAATGTATGAAAAATAGTTAAAGTAATTTTTAAAGTAAAAAAAAACATTGTTTTTGATATGTTTTGAAGTGAGAATACGAAATTTTAATACCAGAGTGAGTTAACAATGTATGAAAAATAGTTAAAGTAATTTTTAAAGTAAAAAAAAAACATTGTTTTTGATATGTTTTGAAGTGAGAAATTAAAATTTTAATACCAGAGTGAGTTAACAATGTATGAAAAATAGTTAAAGTAATTTTTAAAGTAAAAAAAAACATTGTTTTTGATATTTTTTGAAGTGAGAATACGAAATTTTAATACCAGAGTGAGTTAACAATGTATGAAAAATAGTTGTGTAATTTTAAAGTAAAAAAAAACATTGTTTTTGATATGTTTTGAAGTGAGAATACGAAATTTTAATACCAGAGTGAGTAAACAATGTATGAAAAATAGTTGTGTAATTTTTAAAGTAAAAAAAAACATTGTTTTATAGATGTTTTGAAGTGAGAATACGAAATTTTAATACCAGAGTGAGTTAACAATGTATGAAAAATAGTTAAAGTAATTTTTAAAGTAAAAAAAAACATTGTTTTTGATATGTTTTGAAGTGAGAATACGAAATTTTAATACCAGAGTGAGTTAACAATGTATGAAAAATAGTTAAAGTAATTTTTAAAGTAAAAAAAAACATTGTTTTTGATATGTTTTGAAGTGAGAAATTAAAATTTTAATACCAGAGTGAGTTAACAATGTATGAAAAATAGTTGTGTAATTTTAAAGTAAAAAAAAACATTGTTTTTGATATGTTTTGAAGTGAGAAATTAAAATTTTAATACCAGAGTGAGTTAACAATGTATGAAAAATAGTTGTGTAATTTTTAAAGTAAAAAAAAACATTGTTTTATAGATGTTTTGAAGTGAGAATACGAAATTTTAATACCAGAGTGAGTTAACAATGTATGAAAAATAGTTAAAGTAATTTTTAAAGTAAAAAAAAAACATTGTTTTTGATATGTTTTGAAGTGAGAAATTAAAATTTTAATACCAGAGTGAGTTAACAATGTATGAAAAATAGTTGTGTAATTTTTAAAGTAAAAAAAAACATTGTTTTTGATATGTTTTGAAGTGAGAAATTAAAATTTTAATACCAGAGTGAGTTAACAATGTATGAAAAATAGTTGTGTAATTTTTAAAGTAAAAAAAAACATTGTTTTTGATATGTTTTGAAGTGAGAAATTAAAATTTTAATACCAGAGTGAGTTAACAATGTATGAAAAATAGTTAAAGTAATTTTTAAAGTAAAAAAAAACATTGTTTTTGATATGTTTTGAAGTGAGAATACGAAATTTTAATACCAGAGTGAGTTAACAATGTATGAAAAATAGTTGTGTAATTTTAAAGTAAAAAAAAACATTGTTTTTGATATGTTTTGAAGTGAGAATACGAAATTTTAATACCAGAGTGAGTTAACAATGTATGAAAAATAGTTGTGTAATTTTTAAAGTAAAAAAAAACATTGTTTTTGATATGTTTTGAAGTGAGAAATTAAAATTTTAATACCAGAGTGAGTTAACAATGTATGAAAAATAGTTAAAGTAATTTTTAAAGTAAAAAAAAACATTGTTTTTGATATGTTTTGAAGTGAGAAATTAAAATTTTAATACCAGAGTGAGTTAACAATGTATGAAAAATAGTTGTGTAATTTTAAAGTAAAAAAAAACATTGTTTTTGATATGTTTTGAAGTGAGAATACGAAATTTTAATACCAGAGTGAGTTAACAATGTATGAAAAATAGTTGTGTAATTTTTAAAGTAAAAAAAAACATTGTTTTATAGATGTTTTGAAGTGAGAAATTAAAATTTTAATACCAGAGTGAGTTAACAATGTATGAAAAATAGTTAAAGTAATTTTTAAAGTAAAAAAAAACATTGTTTTTGATATGTTTTGAAGTGAGAAATTAAAATTTTAATACCAGAGTGAGTTAACAATGTATGAAAAATAGTTGTGTAATTTTAAAGTAAAAAAAAACATTGTTTTTGATATGTTTTGAAGTGAGAAATTAAAATTTTAATACCAGAGTGAGTTAACAATGTATGAAAAATAGTTGTGTAATTTTTAAAGTAAAAAAAAACATTGTTTTATAGATGTTTTGAAGTGAGAAATTAAAATTTTAATACCAGAGTGAGTTAACAATGTATGAAAAATAGTTAAAGTAATTTTTAAAGTAAAAAAAAACATTGTTTTTGATATGTTTTGAAGTGAGAAATTAAAATTTTAATACCAGAGTGAGTTAACAATGTATGAAAAATAGTTAAAGTAATTTTTAAAGTAAAAAAAAACATTGTTTTTGATATTTTTTGAAGTGAGAATACGAAATTTTAATACCAGAGTGAGTTAACAATGTATGAAAAATAGTTGTGTAATTTTAAAGTAAAAAAAAACATTGTTTTTGATATGTTTTTGAAGTGAGAATACGAAATTTTAATACCAGAGTGAGTTAACAATGTATGAAAAATAGTTGTGTAATTTTAAAGTAAAAAAAAACATTGTTTTATAGATGTTTTGAAGTGAGAATACGAAATTTTAATACCAGAGTGAGTTAACAATGTATGAAAAATAGTTGTGTAATTTTAAAGTAAAAAAAAACATTGTTTTTGATATGTTTTGAAGTGAGAATACGAAATTTTAATACCAGAGTGAGTTAACAATGTATGAAAAATAGTTAAAGTAATTTTTAAAGTAAAAAAAAACATTGTTTTTGATATGTTTTGAAGTGAGAATACGAAATTTTAATACCAGAGTGAGTTAACAATGTATGAAAAATAGTTGTGTAATTTTAAAGTAAAAAAAAACATTGTTTTTGATATGTTTTGAAGTGAGAAATTAAAATTTTAATACCAGAGTGAGTTAACAATGTATGAAAAATAGTTGTGTAATTTTTAAAGTAAAAAAAAACATTGTTTTATAGATGTTTTGAAGTGAGAATACGAAATTTTAATACCAGAGTGAGTTAACAATGTATGAAAAATAGTTAAAGTAATTTTTAAAGTAAAAAAAAACATTGTTTTTGATATGTTTTGAAGTGAGAATACGAAATTTTAATACCAGAGTGAGTTAACAATGTATGAAAAATAGTTGTGTAATTTTAAAGTAAAAAAAAACATTGTTTTTGATATGTTTTGAAGTGAGAATACGAAATTTTAATACCAGAGTGAGTTAACAATGTATGAAAAATAGTTGTGTAATTTTTAAAGTAAAAAAAAACATTGTTTTTGATATGTTTTGAAGTGAGAAATTAAAATTTTAATACCAGAGTGAGTTAACAATGTATGAAAAATAGTTAAAGTAATTTTTAAAGTAAAAAAAAACATTGTTTTTGATATGTTTTGAAGTGAGAAATTAAAATTTTAATACCAGAGTGAGTTAACAATGTATGAAAAATAGTTGTGTAATTTTAAAGTAAAAAAAAACATTGTTTTTGATATGTTTTGAAGTGAGAATACGAAATTTTAATACCAGAGTGAGTTAACAATGTATGAAAAATAGTTGTGTAATTTTTAAAGTAAAAAAAAACATTGTTTTATAGATGTTTTGAAGTGAGAAATTAAAATTTTAATACCAGAGTGAGTTAACAATGTATGAAAAATAGTTAAAGTAATTTTTAAAGTAAAAAAAAACATTGTTTTTGATATGTTTTGAAGTGAGAAATTAAAATTTTAATACCAGAGTGAGTTAACAATGTATGAAAAATAGTTGTGTAATTTTAAAGTAAAAAAAAAACATTGTTTTTGATATGTTTTGAAGTGAGAAATTAAAATTTTAATACCAGAGTGAGTTAACAATGTATGAAAAATAGTTGTGTAATTTTTAAAGTAAAAAAAAACATTGTTTTATAGATGTTTTGAAGTGAGAAATTAAAATTTTAATACCAGAGTGAGTTAACAATGTATGAAAAATAGTTAAAGTAATTTTTAAAGTAAAAAAAAACATTGTTTTTGATATGTTTTGAAGTGAGAAATTAAAATTTTAATACCAGAGTGAGTTAACAATGTATGAAAAATAGTTAAAGTAATTTTTAAAGTAAAAAAAAACATTGTTTTTGATATTTTTTGAAGTGAGAATACGAAATTTTAATACCAGAGTGAGTTAACAATGTATGAAAAATAGTTGTGTAATTTTAAAGTAAAAAAAAACATTGTTTTTGATATGTTTTGAAGTGAGAATACGAAATTTTAATACCAGAGTGAGTTAACAATGTATGAAAAATAGTTGTGTAATTTTAAAGTAAAAAAAAAACATTGTTTTATAGATGTTTTGAAGTGAGAATACGAAATTTTAATACCAGAGTGAGTTAACAATGTATGAAAAATAGTTGTGTAATTTTAAAGTAAAAAAAAAACATTGTTTTTGATATGTTTTGAAGTGAGAATACGAAATTTTAATACCAGAGTGAGTTAACAATGTATGAAAAATAGTTAAAGTAATTTTTAAAGTAAAAAAAAACATTGTTTTTGATATGTTTTGAAGTGAGAAATTAAAATTTTAATACCAGAGTGAGTTAACAATGTATGAAAAATAGTTGTGTAATTTTAAAGTAAAAAAAAAACATTGTTTTTGATATGTTTTGAAGTGAGAAATTAAAATTTTAATACCAGAGTGAGTTAACAATGTATGAAAAATAGTTGTGTAATTTTTAAAGTAAAAAAAAACATTGTTTTATAGATGTTTTGAAGTGAGAATACGAAATTTTAATACCAGAGTGAGTTAACAATGTATGAAAAATAGTTAAAGTAATTTTTAAAGTAAAAAAAAACATTGTTTTTGATATGTTTTGAAGTGAGAATACGAAATTTTAATACCAGAGTGAGTTAACAATGTATGAAAAATAGTTGTGTAATTTTAAAGTAAAAAAAAACATTGTTTTTGATATGTTTTGAAGTGAGAATACGAAATTTTAATACCAGAGTGAGTTAACAATGTATGAAAAATAGTTGTGTAATTTTTAAAGTAAAAAAAAACATTGTTTTTGATATGTTTTGAAGTGAGAAATTAAAATTTTAATACCAGAGTGAGTTAACAATGTATGAAAAATAGTTAAAGTAATTTTAAAGTAAAAAAAAAACATTGTTTTTGATATGTTTTGAAGTGAGAAATTAAAATTTTAATACCAGAGTGAGTTAACAATGTATGAAAAATAGTTGTGTAATTTTAAAGTAAAAAAAAAACATTGTTTTTGATATGTTTTGAAGTGAGAATACGAAATTTTAATACCAGAGTGAGTTAACAATGTATGAAAAATAGTTGTGTAATTTTTAAAGTAAAAAAAAACATTGTTTTATAGATGTTTTGAAGTGAGAAATTAAAATTTTAATACCAGAGTGAGTTAACAATGTATGAAAAATAGTTAAAGTAATTTTTAAAGTAAAAAAAAACATTGTTTTTGATATGTTTTGAAGTGAGAAATTAAAATTTTAATACCAGAGTGAGTTAACAATGTATGAAAAATAGTTGTGTAATTTTAAAGTAAAAAAAAACATTGTTTTTGATATGTTTTGAAGTGAGAAATTAAAATTTTAATACCAGAGTGAGTTAACAATGTATGAAAAATAGTTGTGTAATTTTTAAAGTAAAAAAAAACATTGTTTTTGATATGTTTTGAAGTGAGAATACGAAATTTTAATACCAGAGTGAGTTAACAATGTATGAAAAATAGTTGTGTAATTTTAAAGTAAAAAAAAACATTGTTTTTGATATGTTTTGAAGTGAGAAATTAAAATTTTAATACCAGAGTGAGTTAACAATGTATGAAAAATAGTTGTGTAATTTTTAAAGTAAAAAAAAAACATTGTTTTTGATATGTTTTGAAGTGAGAAATTAAAATTTTAATACCAGAGTGAGTTAACAATGTATGAAAAATAGTTAAAGTAATTTTTAAAGTAAAAAAAAAACATTGTTTTTGATATTTTTTGAAGTGAGAATACGAAATTTTAATACCAGAGTGAGTTAACAATGTATGAAAAATAGTTGTGTAATTTTTAAAGTAAAAAAAAACATTGTTTTTGATATGTTTTGAAGTGAGAAATTAAAATTTTAATACCAGAGTGAGTTAACAATGTATGAAAAATAGTTGTGTAATTTTTAAAGTAAAAAAAAACATTGTTTTTGATATGTTTTGAAGTGAGAATACGAAATTTTAATACCAGAGTGAGTTAACAATGTATGAAAAATAGTTAAAGTAATTTTTAAAGTAAAAAAAAACATTGTTTTTGATATGTTTTGAAGTGAGAATACGAAATTTTAATACCAGAGTGAGTTAACAATGTATGAAAAATAGTTGTGTAATTTTTAAAGTAAAAAAAAACATTGTTTTATAGATGTTTTGAAGTGAGAATACGAAATTTTAATACCAGAGTGAGTTAACAATGTATGAAAAATAGTTAAAGTAATTTTTAAAGTAAAAAAAAACATTGTTTTTGATATGTTTTGAAGTGAGAATACGAAATTTTAATACCAGAGTGAGTTAACAATGTATGAAAAATAGTTAAAGTAATTTTTAAAGTAAAAAAAAAACATTGTTTTTGATATGTTTTGAAGTGAGAATACGAAATTTTAATACCAGAGTGAGTTAACAATGTATGAAAAATAGTTGTGTAATTTTTAAAGTAAAAAAAAACATTGTTTTATAGATGTTTTGAAGTGAGAATACGAAATTTTAATACCAGAGTGAGTTAACAATGTATGAAAAATAGTTGTGTAATTTTTAAAGTAAAAAAAAAACATTGTTTTTGATATGTTTTGAAGTGAGAAATTAAAATTTTAATACCAGAGTGAGTTAACAATGTATGAAAAATAGTTGTGTAATTTTTAAAGTAAAAAAAAACATTGTTTTTGATATGTTTTGAAGTGAGAAATTAAAATTTTAATACCAGAGTGAGTTAACAATGTATGAAAAATAGTTGTGTAATTTTTAAAGTAAAAAAAAACATTGTTTTTGATATGTTTTGAAGTGAGAAATTAAAATTTTAATACCAGAGTGAGTTAACAATGTATGAAAAATAGTTAAAGTAATTTTTAAAGTAAAAAAAAACATTGTTTTTGATATGTTTTGAAGTGAGAAATTAAAATTTTAATACCAGAGTGAGTTAACAATGTATGAAAAATAGTTGTGTAATTTTAAAGTAAAAAAAAACATTGTTTTTGATATGTTTTGAAGTGAGAAATTAAAATTTTAATACCAGAGTGAGTTAACAATGTATGAAAAATAGTTGTGTAATTTTAAAGTAAAAAAAAACATTGTTTTTGATATGTTTTGAAGTGAGAATACGAAATTTTAATACCAGAGTGAGTTAACAATGTATGAAAAATAGTTGTGTAATTTTTAAAGTAAAAAAAAACATTGTTTTATAGATGTTTTGAAGTGAGAAATTAAAATTTTAATACCAGAGTGAGTTAACAATGTATGAAAAATAGTTAAAGTAATTTTTAAAGTAAAAAAAAACATTGTTTTTGATATGTTTTGAAGTGAGAAATTAAAATTTTAATACCAGAGTGAGTTAACAATGTATGAAAAATAGTTGTGTAATTTTAAAGTAAAAAAAAACATTGTTTTTGATATGTTTTGAAGTGAGAAATTAAAATTTTAATACCAGAGTGAGTTAACAATGTATGAAAAATAGTTGTGTAATTTTTAAAGTAAAAAAAAACATTGTTTTTGATATGTTTTGAAGTGAGAATACGAAATTTTAATACCAGAGTGAGTTAACAATGTATGAAAAATAGTTGTGTAATTTTAAAGTAAAAAAAAACATTGTTTTTGATATGTTTTGAAGTGAGAAATTAAAATTTTAATACCAGAGTGAGTTAACAATGTATGAAAAATAGTTGTGTAATTTTTAAAGTAAAAAAAAACATTGTTTTTGATATGTTTTGAAGTGAGAAATTAAAATTTTAATACCAGAGTGAGTTAACAATGTATGAAAAATAGTTAAAGTAATTTTTAAAGTAAAAAAAAACATTGTTTTTGATATTTTTTGAAGTGAGAATACGAAATTTTAATACCAGAGTGAGTTAACAATGTATGAAAAATAGTTGTGTAATTTTTAAAGTAAAAAAAAACATTGTTTTTGATATGTTTTGAAGTGAGAAATTAAAATTTTAATACCAGAGTGAGTTAACAATGTATGAAAAATAGTTGTGTAATTTTTAAAGTAAAAAAAAACATTGTTTTTGATATGTTTTGAAGTGAGAATACGAAATTTTAATACCAGAGTGAGTTAACAATGTATGAAAAATAGTTAAAGTAATTTTTAAAGTAAAAAAAAACATTGTTTTTGATATGTTTTGAAGTGAGAATACGAAATTTTAATACCAGAGTGAGTTAACAATGTATGAAAAATAGTTGTGTAATTTTTAAAGTAAAAAAAAACATTGTTTTATAGATGTTTTGAAGTGAGAATACGAAATTTTAATACCAGAGTGAGTTAACAATGTATGAAAAATAGTTAAAGTAATTTTTAAAGTAAAAAAAAACATTGTTTTTGATATGTTTTGAAGTGAGAATACGAAATTTTAATACCAGAGTGAGTTAACAATGTATGAAAAATAGTTAAAGTAATTTTTAAAGTAAAAAAAAACATTGTTTTTGATATGTTTTGAAGTGAGAATACGAAATTTTAATACCAGAGTGAGTTAACAATGTATGAAAAATAGTTGTGTAATTTTTAAAGTAAAAAAAAACATTGTTTTATAGATGTTTTGAAGTGAGAATACGAAATTTTAATACCAGAGTGAGTTAACAATGTATGAAAAATAGTTGTGTAATTTTTAAAGTAAAAAAAAACATTGTTTTTGATATGTTTTGAAGTGAGAAATTAAAATTTTAATACCAGAGTGAGTTAACAATGTATGAAAAATAGTTGTGTAATTTTTAAAGTAAAAAAAAACATTGTTTTTGATATGTTTTGAAGTGAGAAATTAAAATTTTAATACCAGAGTGAGTTAACAATGTATGAAAAATAGTTGTGTAATTTTTAAAGTAAAAAAAAACATTGTTTTTGATATGTTTTGAAGTGAGAAATTAAAATTTTAATACCAGAGTGAGTTAACAATGTATGAAAAATAGTTAAAGTAATTTTTAAAGTAAAAAAAAACATTGTTTTTGATATGTTTTGAAGTGAGAAATTAAAATTTTAATACCAGAGTGAGTTAACAATGTATGAAAAATAGTTGTGTAATTTTAAAGTAAAAAAAAACATTGTTTTTGATATGTTTTGAAGTGAGAATACGAAATTTTAATACCAGAGTGAGTTAACAATGTATGAAAAATAGTTGTGTAATTTTTAAAGTAAAAAAAAACATTGTTTTATAGATGTTTTGAAGTGAGAAATTAAAATTTTAATACCAGAGTGAGTTAACAATGTATGAAAAATAGTTAAAGTAATTTTTAAAGTAAAAAAAGACATTGTTTTTGATATGTTTTGAAGTGAGAAATTAAAATTTTAATACCAGAGTGAGTTAACAATGTATGAAAAATAGTTAAAGTAATTTTTAAAGTAAAAAAAAACATTGTTTTTGATATGTTTTGAAGTGAGAATACGAAATTTTAATACCAGAGTGAGTTAACAATGTATGAAAAATAGTTGTGTAATTTTTAAAGTAAAAAAAAACATTGTTTTTGATATGTTTTGAAGTGAGAAATTAAAATTTTAATACCAGAGTGAGTTAACAATGTATGAAAAATAGTTGTGTAATTTTTAAAGTAAAAAAAAACATTGTTTTTGATATTTTTTGAAGTGAGAATACGAAATTTTAATACCAGAGTGAGTTAACAATGTATGAAAAATAGTTGTGTAATTTTTAAAGTAAAAAAAAACATTGTTTTTGATATGTTTTGAAGTGAGAATACGAAATTTTAATACCAGAGTGAGTTAACAATGTATGAAAAATAGTTGTGTAATTTTTAAAGTAAAAAAAAACATTGTTTTTGATATGTTTTGAAGTGAGAAATTAAAATTTTAATACCAGAGTGAGTTAACAATGTATGAAAAATAGTTAAAGTAATTTTTAAAGTAAAAAAAAACATTGTTTTTGATATGTTTTGAAGTGAGAATACGAAATTTTAATACCAGAGTGAGTTAACAATGTATGAAAAATAGTTGTGTAATTTTTAAAGTAAAAAAAAACATTGTTTTTGATATGTTTTGAAGTGAGAAATTAAAATTTTAATACCAGAGTGAGTTAACAATGTATGAAAAATAGTTGTGTAATTTTTAAAGTAAAAAAAAACATTGTTTTTGATATGTTTTGAAGTGAGAAATTAAAATTTTAATACCAGAGTGAGTTAACAATGTATGAAAAATAGTTGTGTAATTTTTAAAGTAAAAAAAAACATTGTTTTTGATATGTTTTGAAGTGAGAAATTAAAATTTTAATACCAGAGTGAGTTAACAATGTATGAAAAATAGTTAAAGTAATTTTTAAAGTAAAAAAAAACATTGTTTTTGATATGTTTTGAAGTGAGAAATTAAAATTTTAATACCAGAGTGAGTTAACAATGTATGAAAAATAGTTGTGTAATTTTAAAGTAAAAAAAAACATTGTTTTTGATATGTTTTGAAGTGAGAAATTAAAATTTTAATACCAGAGTGAGTTAACAATGTATGAAAAATAGTTGTGTAATTTTTAAAGTAAAAAAAAACATTGTTTTTGATATGTTTTGAAGTGAGAAATTAAAATTTTAATACCAGAGTGAGTTAACAATGTATGAAAAATAGTTGTGTAATTTTTAAAGTAAAAAAAAACATTGTTTTTGATATGTTTTGAAGTGAGAATACGAAATTTTAATACCAGAGTGAGTTAACAATGTATGAAAAATAGTTGTGTAATTTTTAAAGTAAAAAAAAACATTGTTTTATAGATGTTTTGAAGTGAGAATACGAAATTTTAATACCAGAGTGAGTTAACAATGTATGAAAAATAGTTAAAGTAATTTTTAAAGTAAAAAAAAACATTGTTTTTGATATGTTTTGAAGTGAGAAATTAAAATTTTAATACCAGAGTGAGTTAACAATGTATGAAAAATAGTTGTGTAATTTTTAAAGTAAAAAAAAACATTGTTTTTGATATGTTTTGAAGTGAGAATACGAAATTTTAATACCAGAGTGAGTTAACAATGTATGAAAAATAGTTGTGTAATTTTTAAAGTAAAAAAAAACATTGTTTTATAGATGTTTTGAAGTGAGAATACGAAATTTTAATACCAGAGTGAGTTAACAATGTATGAAAAATAGTTAAAGTAATTTTTAAAGTAAAAAAAAACATTGTTTTTGATATGTTTTGAAGTGAGAATACGAAATTTTAATACCAGAGTGAGTTAACAATGTATGAAAAATAGTTGTGTAATTTTAAAGTAAAAAAAAACATTGTTTTTGATATGTTTTGAAGTGAGAATACGAAATTTTAATACCAGAGTGAGTTAACAATGTATGAAAAATAGTTGTGTAATTTTTAAAGTAAAAAAAAACATTGTTTTTGATATGTTTTGAAGTGAGAAATTAAAATTTTAATACCAGAGTGAGTTAACAATGTATGAAAAATAGTTAAAGTAATTTTTAAAGTAAAAAAAAACATTGTTTTTGATATGTTTTGAAGTGAGAATACGAAATTTTAATACCAGAGTGAGTAAACAATGTATGAAAAATAGTTGTGTAATTTTTAAAGTAAAAAAAAACATTGTTTTATAGATGTTTTGAAGTGAGAATACGAAATTTTAATACCAGAGTGAGTTAACAATGTATGAAAAATAGTTAAAGTAATTTTTAAAGTAAAAAAAAACATTGTTTTTGATATGTTTTGAAGTGAGAATACGAAATTTTAATACCAGAGTGAGTTAACAATGTATGAAAAATAGTTGTGTAATTTTAAAGTAAAAAAAACATTGTTTTTGATATGTTTTGAAGTGAGAAATTAAAATTTTAATACCAGAGTGAGTTAACAATGTATGAAAAATAGTTGTGTAATTTTTAAAGTAAAAAAAAACATTGTTTTATAGATGTTTTGAAGTGAGAATACGAAATTTTAATACCAGAGTGAGTTAACAATGTATGAAAAATAGTTAAAGTAATTTTTAAAGTAAAAAAAAACATTGTTTTTGATATGTTTTGAAGTGAGAATACGAAATTTTAATACCAGAGTGAGTTAACAATGTATGAAAAATAGTTAAAGTAATTTTTAAAGTAAAAAAAAACATTGTTTTTGATATGTTTTGAAGTGAGAATACGAAATTTTAATACCAGAGTGAGTTAACAATGTATGAAAAATAGTTGTGTAATTTTTAAAGTAAAAAAAAACATTGTTTTTGATATGTTTTGAAGTGAGAATACGAAATTTTAATACCAGAGTGAGTTAACAATGTATGAAAAATAGTTGTGTAATTTTTAAAGTAAAAAAAAACATTGTTTTTGATATGTTTTGAAGTGAGAATACGAAATTTTAATACCAGAGTGAGTTAACAATGTATGAAAAATAGTTGTGTAATTTTTAAAGTAAAAAAAAACATTGTTTTTGATATGTTTTGAAGTGAGAATACGAAATTTTAATACCAGAGTGAGTTAACAATGTATGAAAAATAGTTGTGTAATTTTAAAGTAAAAAAAAACATTGTTTTTGATATGTTTTGAAGTGAGAATACGAAATTTTAATACCAGAGTGAGTTAACAATGTATGAAAAATAGTTGTGTAATTTTTAAAGTAAAAAAAAACATTGTTTTTGATATGTTTTGAAGTGAGAAATTAAAATTTTAATACCAGAGTGAGTTAACAATGTATGAAAAATAGTTAAAGTAATTTTTAAAGTAAAAAAAAACATTGTTTTTGATATGTTTTGAAGTGAGAATACGAAATTTTAATACCAGAGTGAGTAAACAATGTATGAAAAATAGTTGTGTAATTTTTAAAGTAAAAAAAAACATTGTTTTATAGATGTTTTGAAGTGAGAATACGAAATTTTAATACCAGAGTGAGTTAACAATGTATGAAAAATAGTTAAAGTAATTTTTAAAGTAAAAAAAAACATTGTTTTTGATATGTTTTGAAGTGAGAATACGAAATTTTAATACCAGAGTGAGTTAACAATGTATGAAAAATAGTTGTGTAATTTTAAAGTAAAAAAAAACATTGTTTTTGATATGTTTTGAAGTGAGAAATTAAAATTTTAATACCAGAGTGAGTTAACAATGTATGAAAAATAGTTGTGTAATTTTTAAAGTAAAAAAAAAACATTGTTTTATAGATGTTTTGAAGTGAGAATACGAAATTTTAATACCAGAGTGAGTTAACAATGTATGAAAAATAGTTAAAGTAATTTTTAAAGTAAAAAAAAACATTGTTTTTGATATGTTTTGAAGTGAGAATACGAAATTTTAATACCAGAGTGAGTTAACAATGTATGAAAAATAGTTGTGTAATTTTTAAAGTAAAAAAAAAACATTGTTTTATAGATGTTTTGAAGTGAGAATACGAAATTTTAATACCAGAGTGAGTTAACAATGTATGAAAAATAGTTGTGTAATTTTTAAAGTAAAAAAAAACATTGTTTTTGATATGTTTTGAAGTGAGAATACGAAATTTTAATACCAGAGTGAGTTAACAATGTATGAAAAATAGTTAAAGTAATTTTTAAAGTAAAAAAAAACATTGTTTTTGATATGTTTTGAAGTGAGAAATTAAAATTTTAATACCAGAGTGAGTTAACAATGTATGAAAAATAGTTGTGTAATTTTTAAAGTAAAAAAAAACATTGTTTTTGATATGTTTTGAAGTGAGAATACGAAATTTTAATACCAGAGTGAGTTAACAATGTATGAAAAATAGTTGTGTAATTTTAAAGTAAAAAAAAACATTGTTTTTGATATGTTTTGAAGTGAGAAATTAAAATTTTAATACCAGAGTGAGTTAACAATGTATGAAAAATAGTTGTGTAATTTTTAAAGTAAAAAAAAACATTGTTTTTGATATGTTTTGAAGTGAGAAATTAAAATTTTAATACCAGAGTGAGTTAACAATGTATGAAAAATAGTTGTGTAATTTTAAAGTAAAAAAAAACATTGTTTTTGATATGTTTTGAAGTGAGAAATTAAAATTTTAATACCAGAGTGAGTTAACAATGTATGAAAAATAGTTGTGTAATTTTTAAAGTAAAAAAAAACATTGTTTTTGATATGTTTTGAAGTGAGAATACGAAATTTTAATACCAGAGTGAGTTAACAATGTATGAAAAATAGTTGTGTAATTTTAAAGTAAAAAAAAACATTGTTTTTGATATGTTTTGAAGTGAGAATACGAAATTTTAATACCAGAGTGAGTTAACAATGTATGAAAAATAGTTAAAGTAATTTTTAAAGTAAAAAAAAACATTGTTTTTGATATGTTTTGAAGTGAGAATACGAAATTTTAATACCAGAGTGAGTTAACAATGTATGAAAAATAGTTAAAGTAATTTTTAAAGTAAAAAAAAACATTGTTTTTGATATGTTTTGAAGTGAGAATACGAAATTTTAATACCAGAGTGAGTTAACAATGTATGAAAAATAGTTGTGTAATTTTTAAAGTAAAAAAAAACATTGTTTTTGATATGTTTTGAAGTGAGAAATTAAAATTTTAATACCAGAGTGAGTTAACAATGTATGAAAAATAGTTGTGTAATTTTTAAAGTAAAAAAAAACATTGTTTTTGATATGTTTTGAAGTGAGAATACGAAATTTAATACCAGAGTGAGTTAACAATGTATGAAAAATAGTTAAAGTAATTTTTAAAGTAAAAAAAAACATTGTTTTTGATATGTTTTGAAGTGAGAATACGAAATTTTAATACAGAGTGAGTTAACAATGTATGAAAAATAGTTGTGTAATTTTTAAAGTAAAAAAAAACATTGTTTTATAGATGTTTTGAAGTGAGAATACGAATTTTAATACCAGAGTGAGTTAACAATGTATGAAAAATAGTTAAAGTAATTTTTAAAGTAAAAAAAAACATTGTTTTTGATATGTTTTGAAGTGAGAATACGAAATTTTAATACCAGAGTGAGTTAACAATGTATGAAAAATAGTTAAAGTAATTTTAAAAGTAAAAAAAAACATTTTTTTGATATGTTTTGAAGTGAGAATACGAAATTTTAATACCAGAGTGAGTTAACACATGTATGAAAAATAGTTGTGTAATTGTTTAAAGTAAAAAAAAACATTGTTTATAGATGTTTTGAAGTGAGAATACGAAATTTTAATACCAGAGTGAGTTAACAATGTATGAAAAATAGTTGTGTAATTTTTAAAGTAAAAAAAAACATTGTTTTTTGATATGTTTTGAAGTGAGAAATTAAAATTTTAATACCAGAGTGAGTTAACAATGTATGAAAAATAGTTGTGTAATTTTTAAAGTAAAAAAAAACATTGTTTTTGATATGTTTTGAAGTGAGAAATTAAAATTTTAATACCAGAGTGAGTTAACAATGTATGAAAAATAGTTGTGTAATTTTTAAAGTAAAAAAAAAACATTGTTTTTGATATGTTTTGAAGTGAGAAATTAAAATTTTAATACCAGAGTGAGTTAACAATGTATGAAAAATAGTTAAAGTAATTTTTAAAGTAAAAAAAAACATTGTTTTTGATATGTTTTGAAGTGAGAAATTAAAATTTTAATACCAGAGTGAGTTAACAATGTATGAAAAATAGTTGTGTAATTTTAAAGTAAAAAAAAACATTGTTTTTGATATGTTTTGAAGTGAGAAATTAAAATTTTAATACCAGAGTGAGTTAACAATGTATGAAAAAATAGTTGTGTAATTTTAAAGTAAAAAAAAACATTGTTTTTGATATGTTTTGAAGTGAGAATACGAAATTTTAATACCAGAGTGAGTTAACAATGTATGAAAAATAGTTGTGTAATTTTTAAAGTAAAAAAAAACATTGTTTTATAGATGTTTTGAAGTGAGAAATTAAAATTTTAATACCAGAGTGAGTTAACAATGTATGAAAAATAGTTAAAGTAATTTTTAAAGTAAAAAAAAAACATTGTTTTTGATATGTTTTGAAGTGAGAAATTAAAATTTTAATACCAGAGTGAGTTAACAATGTATGAAAAATAGTTGTGTAATTTTAAAGTAAAAAAAAACATTGTTTTTGATATGTTTTGAAGTGAGAAATTAAAATTTTAATACCAGAGTGAGTTAACAATGTATGAAAAATAGTTGTGTAATTTTTTAAAGTAAAAAAAAACATTGTTTTTGATATGTTTTGAAGTGAGAATACGAAATTTTAATACCAGAGTGAGTTAACAATGTATGAAAAATAGTTGTGTAATTTTAAAGTAAAAAAAAACATTGTTTTTGATATGTTTTGAAGTGAGAAATTAAAATTTTAATACCAGAGTGAGTTAACAATGTATGAAAAATAGTTGTGTAATTTTTAAAGTAAAAAAAAACATTGTTTTTGATATGTTTTGAAGTGAGAAATTAAAATTTTAATACCAGAGTGAGTTAACAATGTATGAAAAAATAGTTTAAAGTAATTTTTAAAGTAAAAAAAAAACATTGTTTTTGATATTTTTTGAAGTGAGAATACGAAATTTTAATACCAGAGTGAGTTAACAATGTATGAAAAATAGTTGTGTAATTTTTAAAGTAAAAAAAAACATTGTTTTTGATATGTTTTGAAGTGAGAAATTAAAATTTTAATACCAGAGTGAGTTAACAATGTATGAAAAATAGTTAAAGTAATTTTTAAAGTAAAAAAAAACATTGTTTTTGATATGTTTTGAAGTGAGAATACGAAATTTTAATACCAGAGTGAGTTAACAATGTATGAAAAATAGTTAAAGTAATTTTTAAAGTAAAAAAAAACATTGTTTTTGATATGTTTTGAAGTGAGAATACGAAATTTTAATACCAGAGTGAGTTAACAATGTATGAAAAATAGTTGTGTAATTTTTTAAAGTAAAAAAAAACATTGTTTTATAGATGTTTTGAAGTGAGAATACGAAATTTTAATACCAGAGTGAGTTAACAATGTATGAAAAATAGTTAAAGTAATTTTTAAAGTAAAAAAAAACATTGTTTTTGATATGTTTTGAAGTGAGAATACGAAATTTTAATACCAGAGTGAGTTAACAATGTATGAAAAATAGTTAAAGTAATTTTTAAAGTAAAAAAAAACATTGTTTTTGATATGTTTTGAAGTGAGAATACGAAATTTTAATACCAGAGTGAGTTAACAATGTATGAAAAATAGTTGTGTAATTTTTAAAGTAAAAAAAAACATTGTTTTATAGATGTTTTGAAGTGAGAATACGAAATTTTAATACCAGAGTGAGTTAACAATGTATGAAAAATAGTTGTGTAATTTTTAAAGTAAAAAAAAACATTGTTTTTGATATGTTTTGAAGTGAGAAATTAAAATTTTTAATACCAGAGTGAGTTAACAATGTATGAAAAATAGTTGTGTAATTTTTAAAGTAAAAAAAAAACATTGTTTTTGATATGTTTTGAAGTGAGAAATTAAAATTTTAATACCAGAGTGAGTTAACAATGTATGAAAAATAGTTGTGTAATTTTTAAAGTAAAAAAAAACATTGTTTTTGATATGTTTTGAAGTGAGAAAATTAAAATTTTAATACCAGAGTGAGTTAACAATGTATGAAAAATAGTTAAAGTAATTTTTAAAGTAAAAAAAAAACATTGTTTTTGATATGTTTTGAAGTGAGAAATTAAAATTTTAATACCAGAGTGAGTTAACAATGTATGAAAAATAGTTGTGTAATTTTAAAGTAAAAAAAAACATTGTTTTTGATATGTTTTGAAGTGAGAATACGAAATTTTAATACCAGAGTGAGTTAACAATGTATGAAAAATAGTTGTGTAATTTTTAAAGTAAAAAAAAACATTGTTTTATAGATGTTTTTGAAGTGAGAAATTAAAATTTTTAATACCAGAGTGAGTTAACAATGTATGAAAAATAGTTAAAGTAATTTTTAAAGTAAAAAAAGACATTGTTTTTGATATGTTTTGAAGTGAGAAATTAAAATTTTAATACCAGAGTGAGTTAACAATGTATGAAAAATAGTTGTGTAATTTTTAAAGTAAAAAAAAACATTGTTTTTGATATGTTTTGAAGTGAGAATACGAAATTTTAATACCAGAGTGAGTTAACAATGTATGAAAAATAGTTGTGTAATTTTTAAAGTAAAAAAAAACATTGTTTTTGATATGTTTTGAAGTGAGAAATTAAAATTTTAATACCAGAGTGAGTTAACAATGTATGAAAAATAGTTGTGTAATTTTTAAAGTAAAAAAAAAACAATTGTTTTTGATATTTTTTGAAGTGAGAATACGAAATTTTAATACCAGAGTGAGTTAACAATGTATGAAAAATAGTTGTGTAATTTTTAAAGTAAAAAAAAACATTGTTTTTGATATGTTTTGAAGTGAGAATACGAAATTTTAATACCAGAGTGAGTTAACAATGTATGAAAAATAGTTGTGTAATTTTTAAAGTAAAAAAAAAACATTGTTTTTGATATGTTTTGAAGTGAGAAAATTAAAATTTTAATACCAGAGTGAGTTAACAATGTATGAAAAATAGTTAAAGTAATTTTTTAAAGTAAAAAAAAACATTGTTTTTTGATATGTTTTGAAGTGAGAATACGAAATTTTAATACCAGAGTGAGTTAACAATGTATGAAAAATAGTTGTGTAATTTTTAAAGTAAAAAAAAACATTGTTTTATAGATGTTTTGAAGTGAGATAACGAAATTTTAATACCAGAGTGAGTTAACATATGTATGAAAAAATAGTTAAAGTAATTTTTAAAGTAAAAAAAAACATTGTTTTTGATATGTTTTGAAGTGAGAATACGAAATTTTAATACCAGAGTGAGTTAACAATGTATGAAAAATAGTTGTGTAATTTTAAAGTAAAAAAAAAACATTGTTTTTGATATGTTTTGAAGTGAGAAATTAAAATTTTAATACCAGAGTGAGTTACCAATGTATGAAAAATAGTTAAAGTAATTTTTAAAGTAAAAAAAAAACATTTGTTTTTTGATATGTTTTGAAGTGAGAAATTAAAATTTTAATACCAGAGTGAGTTTAAACAATGTATGAAAAATAGTTGTGTAATTTTAAAGTAAAAAAAAAACATTGTTTTTTGATATGTTTTGAAGTGAGAAATTAAAATTTTAATACCAGAGTGAGGTTAACAATGTATGAAAAATAGTTGTGTAATTTTTAAAGTAAAAAAAAAACATTGTTTTTGATATGTTTTGAAGTGAGAAATTAAAATTTTAATACCAGAGTGAGTTAACAATGTATGAAAAATAGTTGTGTAATTTTTAAAGTAAAAAAAAACATTGTTTTTGATATGTTTTGAAGTGAGAATACGAAATTTTAATACCAGAGTGAGTTAACAATGTATGAAAAATAGTTGTGTAATTTTTAAAGTAAAAAAAAACATTGTTTTATAGATGTTTTGAAGTGAGAATACGAAATTTTAATACCCAGAGTGAGTTAACAATGTATGAAAAAATAGTTAAAGTAATTTTTAAG